>JADRCG010008117.1:191043-232401 GCA_019844195.1 Rhabdomys dilectus
AATATTTATATGTAAAGCAATTAACCATTCTTCAGGGCAAATATTTCTAATGATATCACTTCATGGGCTCTTAAAAATTATGAATTTACCAAATGTAAACCTCTCACCTTTACCAGAAAAGTAAAGGAATGGTATAAAAACATCTTTAATATCTATAATAATTCTATATGTTTTTACTGGAATGGCAGCTGGAGTAAGCAAGTTAGGCTGTAATGCCCCATTAATTTCATAAATCATAAGTTTGAACTTTCTTTTGGATTAATTTAATAGCCAATCTTTTTTAGTTGAGTGAGAGTATCAGATAAAATCCAATCTTGTCCTCTAAATATTTTCATATATATTGGAAGAACCAAAGCACCTCATTTTAAACAACTTTGGAAGAAGCGGATGTAAAAGGAATTGAAACAAACTGAACAATTTTTTGTCAGTAGGTACATTTATAACTCATGGAGGGAAATAGGCATAATTTTAATGTCTCCAGTATAATCATAACTCTTGGCCCACAGACTGTTTTAAAAGTCTTTGGCTTTTAGATCTACCCCTCCTCCAGCAAGAAACAAGCAAGGCAAAAGACGAACCCATTTCTAGGATCTGGTCGTGAAGACCCAGGACAAAAGAAAAGCTTAGCACCTGAGCTTTTGCAGAGCTCAGTCTGCATAGTCCTAATTCAAATGTAAATGTTCTTAATCTCTGGCCTGTTTTCTGAGGCCTAGCCTTTTGTTGGCCTGAATTGCACTGTAAATGTTTTCTTTTTGAACTTAGATTTAAACCTTAAAAGATATGCGTATCTTTTTTCTATAAACATGGGCAAATCAAAATTTCTCAAACTCACGATTGAACTACCAACTGTAGCCAATGGAATAATGGCAATTTAACTATGTTTTTACGTTTCTTTTTCCACATTAGAGCATAACCATAATTTTAAGAAACAAAACCAATTTTTAAACTATCTATTTTCTCTAAAATTAACACCAAGAAGATTACCTTTATGTTACAAAGTCTCGTTGCCAATTCTTATATATGAATGTACAATAGTGTAGCTTTTAATATCTCACTAAAAAGACATTGTTCTTATCTTTACACATCTGGTTTCTGAATGTCTCCAACTCTGAGTTACCAATCTTAAGCCAACCTTTGTTGCCAAGGTTGTAAAAAAATTTTTTAATCATACTCAATAACCTATAGGCTGAAAATTTATAACCAAGACATGAAGAATATATTTATACCTTAAAACTAATTAGAAACAAAAATGAAGGGACAACACATCTTATATATTTGGACCAAACGAAATTTCTCGCTTTTTCTAGTTGTAATTTCAAGAGAGAAGCACCTTTTTACAGAGATTTTTCTAAGACAAACTGTAGAGTGAAAAATTATAAAGACCATCTTACAAAATATATACAGGCTCACTAGCTCTAGGAAGGCGGAACTGAATGTAGGCTCTCTGGCCTTTACTGCCCTATACATTCCTCATGCCTCAGGGAAGAAAACCCACCTATGGGTGTGGTAGGCCCAAAGCAGGAAGACACATTCCTGGCCACAAAGAAAAATAAAATGCACGCCCAGATAAGTCTTAACTAGCCATTCTGCCGCCTCTGCAAGTTGTTGATATTAGAAAAAAACAATTTTGTGTTACCCCCCCACACCCTTCTCCCCTTTTCTCCCCACCCCCCCCCCCCCCCCGCCTCTGGGGTTTGGGGTCGAAATCCCTCGTCTCCTGCGTGGGATGGGTTTCAACCCAAGGGCCCTTGTTATTAAATTACCTTATACAAATGCATCAAGGAGGCCTCTCGTGTGTCCGTGGGTGAGCACCGGTCCAGACTGGAGGTAGGGTCCTTCAAAACCACTCTTAGCTTCCTTATTGAATCTAAGAACTTGTTGTTCCCTTTAAAAGCAGCTTATACCGACAATCAGCTGTTAGGAAGGCTTTTTCAGCTCAGCTCAACTCTAGCTACAGGTGTTAAACAAACTTATCAGCCGCTGCTCGGCATTTTAAAACTGCCTTTGAAAACCAAGTTAAACTCGAGCAAGGGTTGAATCAAGCAATTTAAACGATCTTTTGAACATTAAACATAGAACACCATAAGACATAGACCACCAATCATTCATACAATGGGACACGTGGACAAAGACACACACTGAGACACATGGACATTGGCGCGCCAAGTGACAAACAAGAAAGGCATTATTATGGAGGATCTTTTCCAAAATGAGTAACAGCTGGTTTTAGCCCACAAAGGGCGAGATGAGCAAATGCATCTGGATACCATTTAATAATCTTTGTAGGGGATGCACCAAAAATCTTGTCTGTCGCTTTAAAAATCCTGCCTGCCGTTTTAAAAATCTTGCCTGCCTCTGCCTTTTAAGTGTTGGGATTAAAGGTGTGTACCACCGCCACCAGGCGGTCTTCCTCTGAAAGGAAGGAATCTGAGCAGCTTGTCCGCATAAGGCGGAAGAGTGCTGGGGACAGCAAGTTGGGAGCATGCGGCTGGCTGAGAAGCCACGCGATTCCCATCTCCTGCATTTTACAGCTCTCCATCTTGTCGCGTCCGCTGCCTATCCGCATGGTATCTTTTCTTCTCACATAACTCTCCCAGGGCATTCTTTCCCCATATTCTCTCTCCCGCAGACCGAATGTCTTTGGAAGGGCCTGTATTCTCGCGTGCCTCTTTCCTATTTTCTTCATGAGTAGCTAGCCTTTGTCTCAACTCTGTTTCTGACAGTCTGCCTTGTGGCTCCTCTAACGCTTCCTGACCTGCCACGATCTTTAAGTGGTTTTTCCCCTCCCGTAAAACCAAAAGGAAGAATGCAAGCACTGCTAATGCGGTAGCTAAGGCTACCGGAGCTCCTATCCCTTGGGGGGGGGGGGAAACTGAAACAGTTCAAGACCAAACATGTCTCTCAGAGTTTACCTCTTCACGCCACCATGTTTCTGAATCCACTCTGCGAGTGGAGCTCCCTCCCTCGGTGCTGTGATGTCAGGTTCCCGGGTTTTCAGCACCAGTTGTAGCCCGCGCGATATCCCTGCCCGCAGGAACTCACATGAACACGCAGGATTCTATCGCGGCACATGGTTTATTTTCCCAATCATGGCGGAGAGAGGAGGAGTTGAACTTTGCCGCACCTATATATAACCTTTGGGGTGGACAATTATGATTGGCTGCTTGCTCAAATTCCCAGGTTCCCCTGCACTGCACATGCGCAGTTTGATGCAGGATATGACGTCGGAAATTAGGTGTACCCAAGACGCTGCGCATGCACGGTTTGTTACCTCACGCACACAGGCGTCAGCAAGGACAGCTTCCTACAATCCAGTATTAAACAGGGTCCTGATGAATTACTTCAGAAATTTGTGTACAGGCTGCTAAAGGCAGCTAGTAGAATTTTTGGAGATTCTCAAGCAGGAATTCTTTTTGTTACACAATTGGCTTATGAGAATGTTAATGCAGCTTACCATGCAGCTATAAGGTCATACAAAGCAAAAACAGATTTACATGGATACATTCGTCTTTGTGCTGAAATTGGGCCCTCTTACCATCAGGGCATGACCGTGGCTATTGCTTTACAAGGGACCACTGTATAAGCAATGCTTGCACAGAACTGTAAAGATAAAAGATGTTTTAAATGTGGAGATTCAGGTCATTTTAAAAATGACTGTCCCAAGAAAAAGGGCATGAGCAAACAATCAGATCACATGCCAGAAATTTGTCCTTGGTGCAAGAAGGGTTATTGAAAGACCGCCGAGGGAACCCTACCTCAAGTCTGGACCTGCGCTCACCCATGGACACATGAGAGACCTCCTTGATGCATTTGCATAAGGTAATTAAATAGCAAGGGCCCTTGGGTTGAAACCCGTCCCACACAGGAGACAAGGGATTTTGACCACGAACCCCAGAGGCGGCGAGGGGGGGGGGGGCTATTTATGGGTAGGGGTAGGTAAAGGCAGGAAAGTTTGGCGTGGTTACACACTATTGGTTATTTCAAATATCAGCAACTTGCAGAGGCGGCAGGATGGCTAGTAAATCCGGATCTCCCAGAAAGGGAGGGAGAGAGAAGTAAACAATGGACGGACCATTATTCACTTGGGCTAGTTTGGACTTGTCTGGGGCATGCCTTTTTATTTTTCTTTTGGTCACCTGGCCCCTTGAGGGGGCATGTCTGTTTTAAGCTATTTTCAACTTTTATTTTCACAGTTATCATTGGACTAAGGAATGCAGATCTAAAACAGATAATCAGGGCCATCCCTTGTCTGGAAAAGAAGGGCGAGTCCATCTTTAGGCCCCCAGGAATTCACAGCTTTTGGGGCCATAAAGGTGTTGCCAAGCCAGGGAAATCTACTTTAGAATTTATTAGAGCAACCCCAGGAAGTGCAGGACTAGACCTCAGTTCCACTACTAATGTGGTACTGATGCCAGAAATGGGAGTTCAGATGCTGCCCACAGGAGTTTTCGGGCCCTTGCTTCCAGGGACATGGGGATTACTTCTGGGCTGAAGCAGCAGTATTGGGAAAGAATTGCAAATTTATCCAGGTGTTATAGATAATGATTATGAAGTAGAAATTAAGATTATGGCTGCTTCCCCCCATGGTGTTATCACTGTACCTGCTGACAAAAGAATTGCTCAACTCATTTTGGTTGCTTTGCATCTGCTTTTTTCCAAATTTGTTAAGAATGAGGGAGGACAAAATGGCTTTGGTTCCTCTGATGTGTATTGAGTTCAATATATTACTAGCAAGAGACCTAATCTTAAGTTAATAATTGAAGGATAAAATTTTGAAGGATTAATAGACACTGGAGCTAATGTAACAATTATTAAAGGACAAGAATGGCATTCAGCCTTGCCTTTGTCTGATACACTCACTTACGTTCAGGGGATTAGTTTTGCCAATAACCTGAAACAGAGTTCTGAACTTCTAAATTGGAGAAATAAAGAAGGCAATTCAGAACAAATTCAGCCCTATGTCACGCTGAATTTGCCTATAACCCTCTGTAGAAGAGATCTTTTGTCACAGATGGGTCTTATGATATGCAGCCATAATGAAGTAGTGACTAAACAAATGCTAAGAGAAAGATTTTTGTCTGGCCAAGGACTAGGAAAAGAAGGACAAGGTATTAAAACTTTTGAAGCACCTAAGCCTCATTCTGACACTAGAGGTTTGGGGTATTTTTCATAATGGCCACTGTCTTGCCTGCATTCCATGCTGATAAAATTCAATGGCTTAATAGTTTCCCAGTGTGGGTTGATCAATGGTCTTTGTCTAAAGAAAAATAGAAGCTGTTTTGTTGCTTGTGCAGGAGCAATTAGAGGCAGGGCATATAGTAGAATCTCAGTCACCTTGGAACACTCCAATATTTGTTATCAAGAAAAAAACTCTGAAAAATGGCGATTGTTACAAGATCTAAGAAAGGTTAATGAAACCATGGTACCTTTGGGAGCTTTACAATCTGGGATCCTATCTCCAGTAGACATTTCTAAAGCATATTATAAAATAATAGTAGATTTGAAAGATTGTTTTTTTCACCTTTCCCTTGCATTCTTGGGATTGTTAAAGATTTGCATTCAGCATTTCTTCTGTTAATTTTAGAGAGCCAATGAAAAGGTATCAATGGGTAGTTCTTCCTCAGATCATGGCTAATAGTCCTATATTATGTCAGAAATTTGTAAGACAAGCTATTGAGCCTGTAAGACGGCAATGGCCAATGATGTACATCAGTCATTACACAGATGATAATCTTTTAGGAGGAAAAGATTCTCAGGACTTGCTTTTATATTATAGAGATTTACAGCAGGCATTAGCTGATAAATGCCTACAGATAGCTAATGAAAAGGTACAAACTCAGGAGTCTTATAAATATTTAGGCTTTAGGCTTACAAATCAAGCTGTTTGTCCCCAGAAGATAATCATCTGCAGGGACAGTTTAAAAACTTTAAATGATTTCCAAAAGCTGTTAGGTGATATCAATTGGCTTCATCCTTATTTAAAACTTACTATAGGGAATTGAAACCTTTATTTGATTTTCTCAAAGGGAGTGCTGACCCTACCTCCCCTGGATCCTTAAACTCAGAAGGATTATTGACCTTACAACAAGTAGAAAGAGTCATTGAGAAACAATTTGTTACTTACATAGATTATTCCTTGCCTCTACATTTGTTACTTTTTAATACAACTTATATACCTACAGGATTGTTGTAGTGAAAGGCTCCCCTCATGGGGATATATTCAAAGATATCCTCTAAATATAACATCCTACAATATTATGAGGTGGTAGCCCATATGATTTTTCTTAGAAGAAAACAGGAATTGATTTATTTTGGCAAAGAGATAGATGTTATTATTCAGCCTTTTAATGCAGATCAGCATACTTGGTTTACACAGCATAGTTCAGATTGGTTGCTTGCTCAAATAGGATTTAATGGAACTATAAACAATCATTATCCTCCAGATAAATTGATACAGTTTTTAAATGTACATGAGGTTATATTTCCTAACATGACTTCTTTGCAACCTCTACATAATGCTCTTTTAATCTTTACTGATGGCTCCTCTAATGGACGAGCACGGTATCTCATAAATAATCAACAGGTAGTCATAGAGATGCCTGGACTCTCTGCTCAGCTAGCAGAACTGACAGCAGTTCTAAATGTTTTTCAGTCTGTAAATGATGCTTTTAATCTTTTTACTGATCACCTATATGTGGCTCAGTCTGTCCCCTTGTTAGAATCTTGTGGTGTATTGCAGTTCAATACTCCAGCTGGGTCTCTGTTTTCACAACTAAAAAAACCTCATTCTTACACGAAAAAGTTCCTTTTATATTGTCCATATGAGAGCTCATTCTGGTCTCCCTAGACCTTTAGCTGCAGGCAATGATCATATTGACAGAGCTTTAATAGGAGAAGCCTTAATTTTGGATCCTTTTGTTTTGGCTAGACAAGATCATAATAAGTTTCATCTCTGTAATTACACTTTAAGGCTCCAACATAAGATCACTAAGGAACAGACTAGAATGATTGTAAAACAATGTTCTAACTGTCTTACTTTATCTCTAGCTCCCCATTAAGGCATTATTCCAAGAGGCCTTATGCCTATTCATATTTGGCAAATGGATGTACCTCATTATGTAGAATTTGGAAAATTGAAATATATACATGTCTGTATTGACACTTGCTCAAGATTCCTTTTTGCTTCTCTACATTCAGGAGAAGCCTCTGGAAATGTAATTGATCATTGCTTACAAGCTTTTAATGCTATGGGATTACCTAAATTCCTCAAAATGGACAATAGGCCAACCTATACTGGAAACAACTTTATATCATTTTGTAAGGAATTTGGCATTGAACATAAAACTGGGATTCCTTATAAACCAATGAGACAAGAAATTGTTGAATGTGCCCATCGCACTCTAAAGAATCGTCTCCTTAGAACTAGAAATGGGGAATTATACCCCGAAAGGTCACCAAAAGGACACCTTGCATTTGTCTTATTTGTTTTAAATTTTCTGCAAACTGATACTAAAGGTCAGTCTGCAGCAGATCACCACTGGCATCTGGTTAATCCCAGATCATTTGCCAGGGTCATATGTAGAGACCCCCTAACTAATACTTGGTGTGATCTCGAACCTGTTTAATTTGGGGCAGTGGCTCAGTGCTCAGTCTGTATTTTTTCAGAAAAAGAGAATGGAGCCGATGGCTACCTGAAACATTGGTCCTTCAAGTGGACACAAATTTTAAGCCTAATAATTATGGTTCTAATGATGAAGATGGATCAAAATCAGTCAGCTTATTTAACAGGGCATATAGTCTCCACTCTTACTGGAGAGTACTTGTTTTTTATCAATACTTAATGCCACCCACTATATACCTGATGGCCAGACTTGTGTCTGATCCCTACTAATTAGCAGTTGGATTATATATTGGAACATTTCTGCTCTCAACCTTATTTTCTACATTGCTTGGATAATCATGTTGCATTTAACCTTTGAACCTTGTATTTTAAGCAGATTGATTGCCCTTAAACAGGATAGCTCTCAGCAAGCTCAGCTTTCATCATAGCAGTACACATCACTGTGAAGAATTACATCTAGTGCATGCCCACAGGTCCTTTGGTCTGAATGTGGTTTTGGTCTATATGGGAAAGAGTGTGCCAATGATGACTGGTTAGTCAAAGAGTGTTCTTGAGCTCCTATAAACTTAAGACAGAGGCATACATCAATATGCTATATTTGTTTTCCTTGAAGATGAGTAATATAGGACTAATATAGACACCAGCCTAAGCCAGGCATGGTCGCCCAGCCATTCAAGACTCAGGACAGGATGCAGTTTTGTGCCCCATTCAGATATTGACACTGCCATCTTAAAAACTTAAGGGGGGAACTGTGCCCTTCCCCCACCCTTGAATAGACCTGAACAAGTTGTTTACCACTATAGACCCAGGAGGCATTACCTGCCTTGGCAGCCTGAAGTCTGCCACAGGAGCTGAAAAGAATAGACTGCCTGCTGAGCTTGCTTTGAGACATCCCAGCCCCACGATTAAGGATGGATTCCCCTCAACCATGAGAGGCTGAATCAACAAGGGATTCTGGTAGTTGAGGTGGGGTTTCCTTTTTTTTTTTTTTAATTTAAAAGCCAAACAATAAACTTTGAGCCTTGATCAGAGAAATTTGTCCTGGCTTCATGTCTTCCCACCCTTCTGTCCCCTTTCCTTTCCCAGCCTCCCTTTCAGGTGAACCCGGTTGACAACTGAGACAGACTCGTGCTGAGGCAAGACACATGCTGAAGCAAGACCTGTAGAGAGAATACTTGGTGTTTGGAGGGCATAGACAAAGGAGTGCTTACTGACAGGAGTCTGATATGACTGTCTCCTGAAAAGCTCCGCCAGAGCCTGACAAATACAGAGATGGATACTCCTCACAGTAAACCATTGGACTGAGTGTGGAGTCCATGGTAGAGGAGTTAGAGAAGAGACTGAAGGAGGTTAAGGGGGTTTGCAACCCCATGGGGGGAGCAACAGTGTCAATTGGCCAGACCACTCCCCCCCCAGAGATCCTGGGGACTGGACTACCAAGCAAATAGTACACATGGAGGCACCCATGGCTCCAGCTCCATTTGTTGTGGAGAATGGTCTTGTTGGACATCAGTGGGAAGAGTGACATTTGAGCCTGATGGGGCTTCATACCTGAGGGGAATACCAGGGTGGAAAGGTGGGAGTAAATGGGTGGGTGAATGAGCACACTCATAGAGGCAGGGAGAGGGCAGATGGTGGGTTTCCAGAGGGGAGACCTGGAAAGAGGATAACATTTGAAATGTAAATAAAGAAAATATCTAATAAAAGGAAAAAGAAAATAAAGGAGAAAAAAAAATCTATAAACAAAAAATTTAAAGAAAATGTATTTATATTTAATTTCAATGACATTATTGAATATTTTAGTGACTATAATAACATTCTTAGTCCGATTTGTTAATAAAATTTGGAGTATAGTCAAATTTCTGAAAATATTTGAAAATTATCAGAGTCTAAATATAAATTCTTAATATCTACACTCAAAAAAAGAACTGATAAACAGTGTCAGAGGCAGAACTAGGGTTGCTTATAGAGCTAGCTGTGCAACACTTGTTGGTCTTGTGTCTCTGTTGATGTTGCTTTGATAAGAGAAGCACATAAGAGAACACAGGAGAATGTCTCATCACATACCTCTGGGTCCTTTTTGCTGTTTTGTGCCAAGGCAGAGAGGCCTGCTTATCTCTGTTAGGTCATGTCACAACTGCTGATTCATACATGCTATCCCAACTCTAGCAAACTGGACTGCTGATATATCCATGAATTGTTTACATATGTATCAAGCTGCTGATATTGACCTGTGAACTGAACTGCCAATTTCCAGACAACACAGATGGGCGTTGCTCCAAAGAAACATTTCTAAACAGATCCATTCCCCCATATCCTTTCTTTTCCATTATCTCTGTTTGGTAGTGGGCTATAAAGGAGGTTAAAATATTTAAGCACAATCATTAAAACTAATATTTAGAAAAAAATAAAAGTTACAAACCATTACAAACATCTGCCCCACATTGGGCATAACAACATGATTATCTTCCTGCTGCCTAAACTTGAGGCTCCATCGCCTATGGCCCTATAGCTTATCTAATACTTTCATTAAACACCAAGCTTGAAAAAGGCCTAAAACACGTTCATCATGTATTAAGAAATTGTCTGTACTCAAGAGACCCCTCTCCTTTAAAACCACATAAAAGTGAGAAAATTTCATTGTTCTATTAGCTCTCTTTCTCTCTCTCTCTCTCTCTCTCTCTCTCTCTCTCTCTCTCTCTCTCTCTCTCTCTCTCTCCTATGTCAGTTTCTAAAATTGCAGGTAGCCAGTTTTACAAATTGATATTTTACTAAAACCAAACTCAGCACTTTTCTATGGAACCTTAAAAAATTTTCAAATGTAAAATAAAAACATATGCTATTAGGCCTTGGAGCTTTCCAGGTACTGACACATTTTGCTTTTCCAGAGGATTCATCTATACACTCAGCTTTTTCCTGGGCTTCTATCTCTCCTTCTCTTTCCTCTGGTGAGTTTCTTGGTGCTCTGATACCCCTGTTAATTGTCCACTCTGTCAAAACTTCCAGTACTGAGTTCCCTATAGATTCTGCAGGGTTGTGGCTCGCACATGGACATGGGTCCTGTTGGGCTTTGTGGTGGTTCCTGCATGTCTGCTGCCACAGGTGACTGAAACCACCATGGCTCTGGGGAGCAGAAGCACAGGAATTTGACTGAGTTCACTTCACACAGCCCTAGACAGATGCTGGGCGGTGAAAAGCTGTGGGGCTCCACCCAGGCATGAAGAAGTCTCAGCCTGAAGTCCCATAGGGGCAGAGCACCTGAGTGGGGGTCTCCAGGCTGAAGAGACTAGATGGAGAGACTGGTGGTCTCACCCTTGGATACCCAGATGATGCTGGGAGCCATGGAAGAACTGATATGGAGTGGGCATATGGGCTAGACTGGCCTGCAGCCGAGAGGGATAAGAGAGAGAAGCTCCAGCAGTTACCCATGGGTGGGAGACTCCTGGTTACAGCACTTGCTTGTCTGGGCCATTGCTGGGTTGGCTATCTGGCTTGACTTGGTGGCTCCATGGTAGAAATGGAGAAAGGTCTTCTAGCAGGAGATTAAGAATTGACTCAGTAGTCAAAGGCCTTCTCTACAGTTACTCATGGCAGGGCCCCAAAGACATGAGGAAGTCCATGGTTTTAAAAGGTTTATTGTCATGATGGAAAGTGGATATAGCTGTACCCGCCTATACTTCCTGTGCAGGCCTTAGGTTAAATACCAATTGTAAAGAGGAGAGTCTGAGAAGGAATGCTTAATTGACTACACCCTCTGGCCTTTAGGTATGTCATTTATATGGAGATATCTTAAGGCTCTGAGGCCTGGAGTCACACCCTTTACCTGTGAAGGAGCTAGTAGGGGCATTGCCCTATGTGACTAAAAGACTCTGATCAATGGAGGTCTTCAGCCACATGTCAGAAGCCTGGAGTCTGGGAGGTAGGCCAAACACCTACCGTTCCATTAGGGTCCAGGCTTTGAGGCCTGTGATCAACCAGGAACCAAGCTATCCTTTCATGGTCCCACGTGATTCCATTGCTTAGATCCACTCATTTCCTAGGAGACTAGAATACCACCTGTGATCTCTTTTGTAGGTAGCACTGTTTGCAAAAGAATGGATTGAGGCTTACAATACTCAGGTGCCCCCCTTCCATTCCTTTCTCCCCCTCTCCCTTTGTTTTTAACCCATTTAAATTCCAAATAAACACTCATTTCCTGCTTTATATCACTCATAGAAGGGTTTTCCACTTGGCTTCTTGTCTACAGTCTTACACATTTCTATCTGGCAATGTGGTGAAGCAGGCAAGACACTAGGCTAGAACAAAGAAGTAATTTCAGGCAGGAATCTAAATTTTAGGTTAGAAAAAGGAAGTAGGGTTCAGGCATAAAAATGACTTTGGGATAGGACAGGGAAGTAGGATCAGATATTTTTATCATTCTGTTATCTTTCTCGTTTAGAGAGTTCTACACAGTGTGGAAATTTTTGTTATCTGTTTTTCAATTATGTTGTGTATGATTCCACAGAGTAAACTTTACTTCTTAGGCTATGTAAACCAATATTGTAAAATAATTTAAAAATAATTTTAATATAATTCTTTGTTCTTTAATAGCTAATTATTTTACAAACGTTCACTTGTTGAAAATTCTTTGTTTTATTAGATATTTTTTTATTTACATTTCAAAGGCTATCCCCTTTCCTGATTTCCCCTCTAGAAACCCTTATCCCATCCCTCTCCCCCCTGCTTCTATGAGGGTGCTTCCCACCCACCCACCAACACACTCCCTGCCCTGGCATTCCCCTACACTGGGGCATTAAGCCTTCACAGAACCAAGTGACTCTCCTCCCATTGATGCCTGACAAGGCCATCCTTTGCTACATATGCTCCTGGAGACGTGTGTTCCCTCCATGAGCACTCTTTGGTTGGTGGTTTAGTCCCCGGGAGCTCTGGGGAGTCTGGTTGGTTGATATTGTTGTTCTTCCTATAGGGTTGCAAACCGTTTCAGCTCCTTCATTCCTTTCTCTAACTCCTCCATTTGGGGAACTGCAGTCAAATTGTTGGCTATGAGCATCCACCTTTGTATTTATCAGGCTCTGGCAGAGCCTCTCAGGAAACAGAGATATCAGGCTCCTGTCAGCATGCACTTCTTGGCATCCACAGTAGTGTCTGGGTTTGGTGTCTGTATATGGGATTGATTTCCAGGTGGAGTAGTCTCTGGATGGTCGTTCCTTCAGTCTCTGCTCTACACTTTGTCTCCATATTTTTTTTTTGTGAGTATTTTATTCCCCCTTCTAAGAAGGACTGATGCATGCATAATTTGGTCTTCCTTCTTCTTGAGCTTCATGTGGTCTGTGAATTGTATCTTGGGTATTCTGAGATTATAGGCTACTATGTACAGGATTATTTTTTTTAAGGAGAATCAAAACTAAACTAAAAGAAATTTATTTAAAAAAATATTCACTGAACAGCAAGGAGTGCATGCATTTTTAGGTGCTTTTTAAGAATGTTTTTATTTATTGAGTGATTTTTTTACAGCTTTTTTTTTTTTTTTTTCAGAAAGGCAAGAACACTGACATCAAAGGATTGGTTTTGTTACCTAAGGATTTTTTTCTGTCATGTTTTACTCTTTAGTTTTGCTACTGATATTTCTAAATTATGTATTTTATTTAATTCTGAAATCAGTTATTTCACTTATTTTTTTCTCATGTCATTAATATTTTAAAATATTCCTTATAAATTTGTATTACATTTTCTTTTGAAGTTAATATATTCTAAAATTAAAATATGTTATAACTAAATAATAGAAGTATAATAGAGTAGTTTAATTTTGTATTTTTTGTGTTTTACATCTAGCTTTTGAAGTGTGTAAGCCTTGAAATTTTATTTTATTTTTTTAAGTTAGTGCTATACCCAAATATTCTCATTTTCATAAGGTGATCATATGCTTCCTGTTTTTAAATTCACATTTTCTGAGGTGATAAAAATTTAGGTTCTGATCAATGAGATTACAGAGAAGCAGCAGAACTTACAGTATGAACTCACAGTATGATCTCTTTTGAGAACTGTAACATGTATGAGATTTATATGAAACTCACATTCTAAGCATTGCCAAAAATGTTGAATTGGAAGCTTTATGTGAGTATGAAATTTCTTATGCTTTTAGTGTATACATGAACATAATTTTTCTTTAAATACTAAAGTCTGTCAATTGCTAAAAATAAAGGCTCCTATATAGAAAAGCATGAAATAAAGGTAGAAAATGTAAAATGCCTCTTAAAATTGAAATGGAGAATATTTTCAGAAAGTGTCTTATATATATTATAAAAATATTCCCACTGTGTTGTAAATCCATCCCCAGCAATGTATATCAAAATGCCTTAATTTATAGATTTATTAGTTCTGCAAGTGATAAAATATGATATAGCTACTTCAAGAGTTATTTTGTTTTTTAAGGAATTCATATTCTGTGTTCCTAAGTCATGATCAATCATGTATTCCAAGCCAAACTATTTCTCATTCATTTTAAAATGAGAATGCCTTTTTACATAGGTAATAGTTGGAAACTTTCTTTTTATTTTAGGACACTTCTGCTAGATTAAGTATAGAGCTTGGTTCATACACAATTACACATTAAATCCAATCTTCTTCACAACTCTGAGATATCCTGTTAAATTTCTTATATTTTGGTTTTAAGAACCAGATTAAACCATTGGAATATAATTTAGCATGCAAATTTGATACAAAGATGGAGAGCTTTTTACACAAACCAAAAGGAAAGGTGGCTAGTAATTCTGAACATATTCTAAAACTTCCAATCTTCGAGCTTCTGGAAGAATTTGAGAAGGCAGGGATTAAGAAATTATTGACCTAGTAGCAACAAAAATACCAATCAAGTCAGACTAATACAAAAAAACAAAACAAAACAAAAAACCCATAATCTAGCATTCAGATAGGAGCCTTATTAATGATCTAGTGTGTAAGAAATTCAACAATGTAATTTCTAGAATTAAGGGAAAACTTTAAATGAGTACTGAAAGAATACATTAGAGCCTAGCTTATGTGGTTGTATTGCATGAGGGCAAATGAGATTAATCTGGGTGTTGCAGAATTAGAGAAAAAGAGCAATATAATTTTACATTTATCATTGAGACACAGGCTATATAATCAAAAATAATATAAGGGAATCAGTCCCTGATAGAGTGGCTAAAATGAGTGATTGGAACCTATGTATCACTTGTCTTATGTAAGAAAGTTCACTAAAAGCATTGGTTTTACACATTAAATTTGGATAAAATCATGTCTTAGTTGGTCACTGGGACCTGAAGAAAAGGGGTAGAGAGGACATAAGTCTCTCTCTGAAAAGAAATTTTAGCAACACTGGGAAATATTGAATTTTGATGAATGATCACCTTAACTTGAGAAAAATAAACAAATCTAGAAAAAGGTCGTAAACAGTAAAATGGGTGAGGCTGTTGCATTAAATATAATTGCAAATGTATCCTCAAACTCACAAATTAACATACAATGAACAGTATAAATGAATACTACAAAGATGTTATGACCTATTTGAGGAGGCACAGGAGAGTAGAGTATGCTATAGTGCTATAGTGTGAAGACAAAAAAAAAAAAAAACCTTGAGTTAAGGTCAGTGAGGAATACACCTTAGAGAAGGCAATATGACCCATCACATAAAAAATGCTGCATTGCTGCAAAAAAACTGACAATATGAACACAACATGACACTTAGAACTCACAGTGGAAAAAAACTGATTCACAAAATTTTTCCTTTGCCTACTAAACATGCATTGTGATAAAAACACTCATAATGCCTCTTACACGATACATGCAGAGATATAAACATGTAAAAGCATAATAGAGAAATGATAAAATTTTAATGATGTTATGAGATAATATATGCAATTTAAGAGATAGAACAAAAGCATTGCTCAAAAATATGATATTACAATGAAACTATTTTTAAAAAGAAAAGGAAAAACACTGTAGCATTGATGATGTATACAAAGACAGTAATATGTATAGTATCATAAAATAGTGGAAAAAGAATTTGCTGAAAATTGAGAATTCACTTATCTCCCCCTAGAAAACCAAAAAGTACACAAAATATGAAATTAATGTCTGCAAACAAATTCCTGATTTAAGCTGTATCTAAAAAAAAATGAACCTATGAATGATGACAGGATAACTCACAAAGATTTTTAAGTATACTGACTTTACTATAGCAATACTTATATACCTAGATACATATTTACTGAACTATGGTTTATATTAGCTCTGGAAAACACACTCAGCTAAAGAATATAAATTTTTTCTTGTAGACAGCCTGGGTTTATTTTTTAACTGGTAATTAAAACTCATTTGCAAATGAAGTTCCAGGCAATCTGATGCACTCTTATGACATCAGGACTCCAGGCATGCACTTGGTGTACATACATACATGCAGGAAAAACACTCATACACATAAAATAAATAAATCTAAAGTTTTTTTTTTAATTATAAAGAGTATGTGAGCAGGAAGACTCTGCTAATTAAGGTCAATGTTTATCATTGAGAGGGTAGCATTCTGAGCTGTGTGCACAATGGAAAACTCTCACCATTGGCAGGAATTCCCTTCTCTGACTTTGTCTCAGGAGTTCAAAAATCTGGCACAATGCTACCTGCAGAATGTCACATTCCTTAGTTAGATTACAGGTTCAACGTCCTTTCCTCCAATAAGAATGGACATGCTACAGAGATTTAACTGAAGCATTATTGTCTAGGAATATCACTGAACTAATTCCATGAGATAGAGAATTACATATTGTTTGTAGACTCACACAGACAGGGTAAAAATGGTGACATTTGAAGAGTGCAAGGCTTCGTAGGATAAGGCCTTGAGTGCAAAGAACAGCTCTTCTTAAAGGTACACATTTTGTTTCCAGATAATCTCTTTCTCCTTCAGAGTGTCAAGTATACATAAAAAGCTTATTCAAAAGTAGACAAAAAAACCAAAAAATAAACTACTCAAAATACAAAACAACAACAACAACAAAATCTGAAGAGACATTACACAAATAATGGCATCACCATATAACAAAGGTATTACAGCTGAATAGTTACAAGACCAAATCTATAGAAATTGTCAAAAATTTAAATGTCAACAAAAATTTAGTTTACATACATACATAAATACACACACACATAAACACACACACACACACACACACACACACATACACACACACTGTAAAATTGGTGAATTTAATTTTCTTTGATCAAAAAGTTTGTTGTAACAGTTGACTTTAAAATTTGGAAAAGCAAGTCAACTAAGTAACTTTTATTACTGATCTGGTGAATAATGAGATTATAAATAATTAAAGATGAAACAGACACAAATACTCAAACAGAGCTTAAAATAATGAAAGGGGGCAATTATGTAAAAGTATATAAAATATTGAGAGAAAAAACCCTTCCAATTCAACATCAGTATTATACCTCTATAAGAATATATATATATATATATATATATATATATATATATATATATATGAAAGGTAGATGATAGATAGATAGGCAGACAGACAGACAGACAGACAGACAGATACAACACTGACTCTATCAAAGAGAAAGGAGAACAAACCAACCTGGGAATTTAATTTAATTTAATTACCAGCAGCTAAAGTGTAAACTATTACCAACAGAAACTACTATTTTTCATCTAATGCATAAAAATGTTTATAGGAAAAGCAGATAATGGAATATTCATCTTTGGTGAAGACAGGAGATTCTGCCTTCCAGTTTGTTTACCAGAAACTCCAGTATAGTAGCTTTAACAGAAATTTTTCTTTTTGATTTATGCTACTTGTCTGTATTTGCCATAAATATGCATTCAAAACTAAAAGCTCTGTTAAGCTAGATAATTCTCTCTATGAACAAATTGTAAAACAAAGGGCAAGGTGTCCTTGGACTAGCAACTAAGAAAGGAAATCACCAAAAACAATGGAATGAAAAGGAAACAATTCTGAACTTCTCAGTTCTTGCTCTTATCTCAGGCATAAACAAACCATGTACACAAAAGTACAGATAAGAAATCTTGAAAGGAGAAATAAGGACTCTTGAGAAAATATCTTCCTATGCTAGTCTTGAGTTATATAGTTAGAAATAATATTAAAAGGAGAAAACCAAAGGCTGAGTTATGAACTAATCCGGCCTCATGTTCTTTAGTAACTGAAGGCTTTCCTCAAGGATTCTGTATTATCTAGCAAGCTAGCAACTTTTCATCTCAACATCTTCAAGAGACTTAGAAATTCCTTCCAGTTTCTCTAACATGGGACTTGTAAACCTGTAAAGCTTTCCAGCAGCTCAAAGAGACACTCATTTTGGGGCTATCCACTATACTCCAATTTTTTTATTTCTGTAACTAAAAGGAAGGGTATTGTACAAGGAATCCTATTCAAAACCATCTGACAAACACAACTACTCGTGGGGTAACTCAGCAAATAGTTAACTTGATTCAACAGATAGAGGGTAGTTAGAATGCCTGAGAGAAGGTATATCATCTGGTCTTTCATTCTCATAGCATATAAATTAACTGCAGGGAAGCCCTGACTGCATGTACTTCCCCATGACATTGGGAAGTACTTGGCTACAAAGGGTGCTTATGGCTATCAACAAAACTATGCTAAAATATCATATTCTCTTAATAGAACAATCTGAAGTGAATGTCTGCCCCACTCTCAGCCCCACTTCTTATCTAAAAAATCTTAAAAGCACATATCAAAATGTGTTGCTAGAAATTTGGTCTACTTGGTTTGATCTTTGAGACTAACCCTTGGAAAATTTTGATCATTAAATGTTTATTGTTGTGAGTTCATTTGTACAGGATGGAATTTGGAGGGCATGATGTACAATAGTAACTGAAGTTCTTTTAAAATGTTTTTCATTTATTCTTCATGATGTTCATATCATACACCACAATCGTAATCATCTCCCTGTTCCTTTGTGCCTGCCCTCTGCCCTTGCACCTTCTCCCAAAAAGAAAAAAAAATAGAGAAAAAAGAAAAAAGAAGCAAGCAAACACCAAAATGTACCCTAGAAGCTGTAATATACACACTGTATCACTCAGTATAACCTTTGTACACACATCTTTAGTTACAAATGTCCATTGCAATGGGTCATTGGTCTTGTTTCAGTTCTCTGGTTTCTGCTATACTATCAATACTAAATACCTCCATGGGCTTCTCTTTGATATCCTGTCGTTTATGTGTGTTGTAAAGATACCACAGATGTGGATCTGCCAGATTGACCCCTTTATGTGCTCCAGCAGGTCACAGGTGGGGTAGATATAGGTTTGGACCAACTCATAGCCCTTAATCTGGGCCTGAGTGACACATGAGTTGGTCAGTCTAACAGTTCTCCAACATCCTCAATACCAGGGAAGGCTCTCCAACACTGCCTCAACCAGCTCACCTAGTACTGTAGTAAGCAGGAATCAAGTTCTTGCTCTCCCTCTGACATGCTCTCAGAGTGACATCACCTGTGTTCCTGCTTTCATGGTTAGCTCTATTGTGCTGCCCAGGTAAGGAGCAGGGCCCACTTCCCTGAATGTTGCAGCCACTGAGGGACGGATCTAGCTCTCCCATTCTCATGACCTCAGGGCTAGCTGTTCTGCCTGATGTATGTGACAAAGGACTGAAGAGAAATGCTGTCTTTCACTCATCCCTGCCACTTGCATGATAGACAAGATACAGAACCAGCTCTTCAGCTCTCATGTCTTGTGGTGTCTCATTGGTAACTCTGCCCCAAGGCCAGCTATATTGGGCTGCACAGGTAAAGTGAGTGACCTGCTATCAGAAGTGATACAGCTAGTGAGGAATTGGGCCAGCGCTGCACAGCCCTTGGATATCAACAAGGTCCTTGGGGTCACTCCAAATCTGAGACATCCACATGGCTTTTGGTAGTAATATGAGCCATGCACATAGGATTAAACCCCTGCTGTTCCATGGCCATAGATCTAGACATGGTTCTCAGAAGCATCATGGACTGGGACTTCACCATGCCCTCAGATTGCATTGCTGGTTACTCAAATTAAGCTTTTGCTCTCCACCTTCCTGTCTGCAGTTCTGCCTCTCTTAATACTACAGAAACCATTCCACTATTCTTTATCTCCATTTCTCCCCTGCATACAGGATCATAGTAGTGTCTCATAAGCTCATGCTGCAGATGGGCTCTCTGGATATCTTCGAATGTTTGTCCAACCCAAAGATTCTAAAGGAAATAAATCTGGCCAAATTTTAATACAGCAAAGTAAAACTGTAATTCAACATATAGTTGTCTATTCTCAAGGTTAACACACCACCATAACCAACTAGAGAAAATAGCAGATAAATCAATGATGAGAAGTAATTGCAGAAGTTATGTCTAGTTAATATGCCTAGTTAATTGTAGGTCTCCACTCTGCAGGTAATGGTCTTTTTCCTGGGCCAGTATGAAGCTGTGTGAGTGACAGTGATTTACAGAGTAGTCTGTTTTCTCAAAGAAAGAAGTCATACTCCAACTGACACGTGTGCTTACTACTGGTTCTATCGATGGACTATGTAATTCACCATTACCCAAGGAGCAAGAACAGCTGTATTTCTATCTCCAGTTCTGTTTCACTTCATAGGACACAAACCAGTTGGCTTTCCTTCTTCCAGTTCTTCACTACTTATTTGTTTGCTTCCTTCTCTTTTATTATTCCATTATCAGCTTACTCACTTCCTGCCTTGCCCAGCAATGAACATAAGGGTGAAGATCAGGACTGTCATATTCCAGAACCTCTGGGGATCTGGGTGGGGGCTGCTTTCACAGTAATAAGAAGATTTCAAACTTTAGAGTCCACCCCTCTCCTAGTTAACACCAGAAAACACCTGGAAGATCTTATCACCCCAACAAGATAATAGTCCCATTGTAATGGAAAATGAGTAAATATTTACACCAAATTTACATACATAATACTGCATATCCCTGCTGCCACGTGGAAGGAGAAGGGCTGCTGAGAATTTAGTTATAGTTATCAAAC
Organism: Rhabdomys dilectus; assembly: GCA_019844195.1. Lineage (NCBI taxonomy): Eukaryota > Metazoa > Chordata > Mammalia > Rodentia > Muridae > Rhabdomys > Rhabdomys dilectus. The sequence goes on from JADRCG010008117.1 coordinate 211,701, forward strand.
ACTCTAAGAAGATTTAGACTTACTTAGTCGCAGTACAAATTCTTTAGAATGATGAAGTCATGCCCTTTCTAGGGTACCAGAAAAAAAAAAGGAACAATAGTCTGGAGAAAGAACCAAGAAATAAAGCCGCCAATCCTTTACTGCATAGGACAGAGGGAACATTTTCCTTTTTAGAAGAATATATTTTAAATCCAAAGAGACCTAATTAAATTCCTTAATGAGTAGATGAGTCTCAAAGACAAAGATATAACCTTGGATCACTGTGGTCTACTATGGCTGCTATTCTTTCATCAATACAAAAAAATGGAGAATCTTACCTTACGTTGAATTCTGTTACATTATTAAGGTAATAATAAAAGAATTGGAGAGTTTAATGACTTCTCATAGAGATTGAGTGCAACTCTTCATGATCACGCGCATGCGCGCGCGCGCGCACGCACACACACACACACACACACACACACACACACACACACACCAAGTAAAGAAAAAAAAAATCAAGAGGGATTTGCTTGAGTTTCCATCAAAGTGTGATCATTATAAAAACCTCATAATTCACAAAAGTGCTAATGCCTTTGAGCAGCAATCACTTAGTAGCTCCATTTTCACATCATCAAATTCCAGTGAGAACAGTAGATAGTAAAATAGAAATGTTTCTCATTTTGAGCTCTTCTCCTTCCAATGTGATTTCATACAGAATGCATTTTAATTTTCCTCTATGCCAGATCATTTTTGTATATTCAGTGTCTGACCTTCACCAAATCATCCAAACACAAACTAAACAGAGAAATAAAGCAATGCCAGGTATGAATTCTGCCTTTTAAACTGTGCCTTAGGACAAGTTAGACACTGACTACTACTACAAGTCCTGTGTCACAATTGCTTTTAGACTATCTTGAAGGGAGTATAGATTGTAGGTCAAAGATTTTGTGGCATAGTTGGCATTTACATTGTATTTTGGTAGCCTACTGAGTTCTCTCTCTCTCTCTCTCTCTCTCTCTCTCTCTCTCTCTCTCTCTCTTTCTCACACACACACACACACACACACACACACACACACACCAAAACAAAACAACAAAAAATAACAAAACAAAATTAACAAAACAGTGGACTCCATATAAGTACTAGCTCTACTTTTCAATGTTCAATGAGCTATGTAGGTATTGTCATCAGCAATGGACCCTGCTGTGAGTTTGCAGAGAGCAATCCATTGTCTTGGCAACAACCTAGCTTGTTTGGGGATATCCATGGGACCTCACCGGCCAGGGACAAAATTGAATAAAACTCAGTCTTAGTTCAAGAAGCTTCAGTTTAGTGACAAGAGATTCCCAATTCAGACTCCATTTCCTCCATTTTTATGACAACTCATTAGGATTGACTTATTTAGTTGAAGAAATGTTTACTACATGACAAAATTTCTATACCATCCCTTGAATGCCCTTCAATCTCAGGTTTCTCTCCTTGCATTCCCCTTTTCAAGCTTATACCCACTTCCTCTCTACATCCACTCCCCATGTTACTAGGTTTCTTTACAGTCAATCCAAAAAAATCTATCCATTTTTTTCCCTCTAAAGGATACCTAAGTGTCCCCCTTCTAAAAAGTAAAGAACATTTTCAATCAGACAAAGTGCGCTCTACAAAATAAAAAAAAATTACCATTTCAACATCCAATAGAGGACTAATATCATAATATATAAAGAACTCGAGAAAGTAGATCCAAAAAAAAAAAAAAAAAACCCAAAACAAAACAAATAATCCAAATAACAAACTGGTACAGACCTAAAAAAAGAACTCTCAATAGAGGAAACATAAATGGCTAAGAAACACTTAAATAAATGTTCAACATCCTTAGCATCAGGAAAATGTAAATCAAAAATTACTTTGAGAATCTATCTTAAACCTCTCAGAAATGGATATTATCAAATATACAAGTGATAGCTCATGTTGACAGGGATATGTAGCAAAAGGAGTACTCACATTACTGATGGAAATGCAAATTTGTGCAGCCACTGTGTAAATCAGTATGGCAGTTCCTTAGAAAATTGGCACTCTATAAACCACTGAGAGCCATACAGAAGAAGTGACAAATGGCTTTAGAATTCATGGAATGTGGATCACCTATTAGCATATCCAGGATGGGTGAAATTTGATGTGGCACAACCCCAAGTACTATATGTCCTTAGGACTTCATGCTGTTAGGGAGGGAGTTCTGTTCTGCTTGTTGCTCTCACATCCCTGTAGGAAAACTCTAAGAAGGCTTCCTGCTCCACACTGAAAAGTATGTTTGGCACCCACAATAATAGTGGTTGATCTATTTCAGCCTTGCTGGCACAGTTTAATGATTCAATCATCAGCATAAGAAGGAACTTAGACACCATCTTGCTGGCCCCTTCTGCCTGGCCATATCCTCAGCTTGTCTGCTTCTCTGAAAACACCACAATCTCAAGGTCCCTCCAGGAGGCCAAGTGCATCCAGGGCAACTGGTAAGGGAACTTCCCTAATAGTCAAATGCACTGGGAATCCCAAGGAGCACAGTTCATCAGGACCCATCAGTTCCCAAACCCTCAACTCCCTGAATTCCAAACCCCTTCCAGCTAGAACCTTCTGCTGAGGTAGATAGATCACCATCCTGTCTGCTCCTCTGAAAATATCACAGTCTCAAGGCTGCCAGGAGGTCCACTGGACTCAGAACAACTGTTCTGCTGCACACGAGGCAAGAGACTACACAGTCTGAAGGCCTCTCAGTAGAACAGCTACATGTAGCACAACAGCTTGACTACTTCTCTGAAGACCCAACAGTCTGAAGGCCTCCTGGGAGATCTGCTTTGTCTAGTGCAACAAATCAGCAGCTTGTCTGCCCCTCTAGAAAACCCAACAGTATGAATGCCCCCAAAGAATGTCTGCTATAACCAGGGTGATGGCACTACCAGGAGACCTACAGCAACCTAAGGACATAATAGGCAAGCATTGGACAGAGACACCCAGACGAGCTAACACCAGGGATAACCAGATTGTGAGAGGCAAGCACAAGACCATAAGCAAAAGAAGCCAATATACTTTGGAGTCATCAGAACCTGGTTCTCCCAGCACACCAAGCACTGGATACACCAACACATGTGAAAATCAGGAAGCTGACATAAAATCTTATTTAAAATTTTCAGGTATAGAGGATACCTTAGAAGATATTGACACAACTGACAAAGAAAATTTAAAACATAATAAAACTTTTAACCCAAAACATCCAGTAAATCCAGGACACAATGAAAAGACCAAATCCAAGTATAATAGGAATAGAAGGAAGTGAAGATTCCCAGGTCAAAGGGCCAGAAATCGTCTTCAACAAAATCATAGAAGAAAAGTTCCCCAATCTAAAGAAAGTTATAGACATAAAGGTACAAGAAGCCTATAAAAACAACAAATAGATTGGACCAGAAAAGAAATTTTTCTCATCAAATAATAATCAAAAGAATAAATGCACAGAACAAAGAAAGAATATTAAAAGCCAGGGAAAAAGGCCAAGTAACATATAAAGGCAGACCTATCAAAATTTCCACAGACTTCTGAACAGAGACACTAAAAGACAGAAGAGCTTGGACAGAGGTCATGCAATTCCTAAAAATCACAAATGACAGATCAGACTACAGTACTCAACAAAACTCTCAAACAACATAAATGGAGAAACCAAAATATTAAAGGACAAAACAAAATCAAACAGTATTTACCTACTACAGAGTATCTACCAGTCCTACAGAAGATTATAGAAGAAAAAGTACAACACAAGAAGGGTACACACACACACACACACACACACACACACACACACAGACAAAAAAAAAGATATTCATCATCTCACAACAAAGCCAAAAGAGAAAAAAAAATCACATGACACAATGCCACCTACAACAACAAACATATCAGGAAGTGAGAACCATTTGATTTTAATAGCTCTCAATATCAACAGACTCAAATCTTGAATAAAAGGCTACATAAAGGAAAAAGATCACACCAAATTGTGCATGCTACAGTATTACTCAGTAGGGGGAAGAGAATAATCTCTAGGAAGGAGAGGTAGAAAGAGGGATCTTGGAGTGACAGAGGATGGGAAGGGAAAAGAGGGGCATAACAGGTATTGGAGGAGATAGGGGAGGAGTAAAGATGGCCAGGAATTTGAAAGTAAGTGTATAGCAGTGGTGGACGGGAAACTGGAGGTAGCCAGTACAAATTCCCAGATAAAAGGGACCCAAGAGGTTCCCAGCACCAATCAGGGAGGACTTTAGCTGAAATACCCAACAAGGGGGAGATAGAACCCATAGAGACCATAGCCAGTGGATAGGCCTGGCCTACAGTAGAGGGATGGGCCACACATCCACTTCAAAAATATTAATCCAGAATTCCTACTGTCAAGAGAAAATGTAAGGACAAAGAGTGGAGCAGAAACTGAAAGAAAGGCTAGAGACTGCCCCACCTAGGGATCCATCCCATATGCAACCACCAAACCCAAACACTATTGTTGATGCCATGAAGGTCTTACTGACAGGATCCTGTTATAGCTGTCCCTGAGAGGCTCTGCCAGAGCTGAACTAATACAGATACAGATTTACATAGCCAAACATTGGACTGAGCATGGGAAACCCAATAGGAAAGTTAGGGCAAGGACAGTAAGACCTGAAAGGGTTTGGAGTCTCATAGGAAGAACAACAATATCAAACAACTAGACATTCTCAAAGCTCCCAGGGACTAAGCCACCAACCAAAGAGTACACTGAGGGTACCTATTGCTCCAGCAGTGGATTGCCTTATCTGGCATCACTGGGAGGTCTTCTCTTGGTCTAGCATAAGATTGATGACCCAGGATAGAACAATAGGCCTCTGAGGCAGGAGTGGGTAGACAGGTGAGGGAGAACTCTCATAGATGCAGAGAGGAGGCAAAAAAGAATGGGGGCTTGTGGAGGGGAAACTGGGAAAGGGTATAACATTTGAAATGTAAATAAATAAAATAATCAAGAAAATATGAAAAAAGACATAAGCTGGCAGACTAGATATGCAAACGGAATCCAGCATTTTGGTGCATAAAAGAAACACACTTCAGTGACAAAGACAGCACTACCTCATGGTTAAAGGCTGGAAAAGGTCTTCCAAGCAAAAGTTACCAAAAAAACAAGCAGGAGTTGCCATTCTAATATCCAATAAAATAGATTTTCATCAAAAGTTTTTAAGTGTGATAGCAAAAACACTTCATATACATCAAAGGAAAAAAATGACCAAGAGAAATCACAATTCAGTTGTACTACAGAGCAATAATGATAAAAATTGCATGGTATTGGTACAGAGACAGGTAGGAAGATCAATGGGACAGAATTGAAGACTCAGAAATGAACACACACACCTATGGTCATTTGATCTTTTACAAAAGAGCTAAAACAATCCAGTGCAAAAATGACAGCATTTTCAACAAATGGTTCTTGTTCAACTGGCAGTCAGCATGTAGAAGACTACACATTGATCCATTCTTATCTCCTTGTACAAAGCTCAAGTCCAAGTGGATCAAGGACCTCTACATAAAACCAGATACAATGAAACTAATAGAAGAGAAAGTGGGGAAGAGTTTTGAATACATGGGCTCAGGGGAAAAGTTCCTAAAGAGAAAATAAATGGCTTATGCTTTAAGATCATCAACTGACATATGGGCCTCATAAAATTACAAAGCTTCTGTAAGGCAAAAGATACTATCAATGAGAAAAATGGCAAGCAACAGATTGGGAAAAGATCTTTACCAGTCCTACATCCAAAAGAGGGCTAATATTCAATACATACAAATAACTCAAGAAATTAGACTCCTGAAAATCAAGTAACCCTATTAAAATGGGATTCAGAGCTAAACAAAAAATTCTCAACTGAGAAAACGTGAATGGTAGAAAAGCACTTTAAAATTTCTCATCATCCTTAGCCATCAGGAAAATGTAAATCAAAATGACCCTGAGATTCCACATTACACCAGTCAGAATGGCTAAGATCAAAAACTCAGGTAACAGCAGATGTTGGATGTAGAGAAAGAGAAACAACCCTCCACTGTTGGTGGGATTGTAAGCTAGTATAATTACTTTGGAAATCATTCTAGTGGTTTCTCAGAAAATTAGACATAATATTACCTGAGGACCCAGATATACCATTCCTGGGCATATAACCAGAAGATGCTCCAACATATAACAAGGACACATGCTCCTCTATTTTCATAGAAGCCTTATTTATAATAGCCAGAAGAATGGATACAGAAAATATGGTACATTTACACAATGGAGTATTACTCGGCTATTAAAAACAATGAATTTATGAAATTTTTAGGTAAATTGATGGAACTAGAAAATATCCTGAGTGAGGTAATCAATCACAAAAGAACTCATATGGTATGCATTCACTGATAAGTGGATATTAGCCCCAAAACTCAAAATACCCAAGATACAACTCTCAGACCACCTAAAGCTAAAGAAGAATAAAGACCAATGTGGGGGTGCTTTGGTCCTTCTTAGAAAGAGTAACAAACTACTCATGGGAGAAAATAAGGAGACAAAGTGTGGAGCAGAGACTGCCTCAACTTGAGATCCATCCCATGTGCAGTCATCAAACAATGCAGACACTGTTGTGGATGCCAGGAAGTTGCTCCAACGTATAACAAGGACACATGCTCCACTATGTTCATAGCAGCCTTATTTATAATAGCCAGAAGCTGGAAAGAACCCAGTGATTGGATATAAAATTAACTCAAATAAATCAGTAGCCTTTCTTTATACAAATGATATCTGCACTGAGAAAAAAATTTAGAGAAATATCACCCTTCACAATAGTCACAAATAATATAAAATATCTTGCAGTAACTTTCTCGAACCAACAAGAGAAAGATCTCTATGACATCAGCGTCAAGTCTCTAAAGAAAGAAATCAAAGAAGACCTTAGAAAATAGATAGATCTCCCATGCTCATGGATTGACTGAACAAACATAGTAAAAACAGCCATTCAACCAAAAGCAATCGAGATATTCAATGCAATTCACATCAAAATCTCAACACAATTATTCAATACATGGAAAGACCAATTCTCAAATTCTTCTGGAAAATAAAAATAACCCAGAATGCCAAAAATAATTTATAACAAAAGAACTTCTGGGGGAATTACCATCCCTGACCACAAGGTATAGTACAGAGCAATAGTGATAAAAACAGCATGGTATTGGTTCAAAGATAGACAGATTGATCAATGGAAAAGAATTGAAGACATAGAAATAAGACCACATACTTATTGACACCATATCTTTGACAAAAAAGCCATAAATATACAATGGAAAAAAGAAAGCATCTTTAATAAGTGGTGCTGCTCTAACTGGCTATCTGTATGTAGAAAAATGAAAATACATGTTTGTCACATTGCACAATGTTCAAGTCCAAGTGTATCAAGGACCTCAAAGTAAAATCAGATACACTGAATTTATTAGAAGAAAAGTGTAGAAGAACTTCTAACTCATTGTCAGAGGGAAATTTACTAAACAGAAATCTAGTAGCTCAGGCTCTAAGATCAATAAATGATAAATGGGACCTCATGAAACTAGAAATCTCCTGTAAGGCAAAGGGAATAGTCAATAGGACAAACCTGTAACCTACTGATTAGAAAATAAAAATAAAAAATAAATAAAACAATAAACCCTTTTCTAACACCACCTTTGATACAGGGCTAATATCCAAAACATATAAAGAACTCAAGAATCTAACCTCCAAACAACCCAAATATCCCAATGAAAAGATAGGTTAAAGAACTAAAGCAAGAATTCGAAAGAATAATTTTGAAGAGATGAGAAGTACTTAAAGAAACGTTCAAAGTCCTTAGTTATCAGTGAAATGCAAATCAAAATAACCCTGAGATTCCACCTTACACCAATCAGAATGACTAAGATCAAAACCTCAGGTGACAGCACATACTGGTGAGGATGTAGAGGAAGAGGAACATTCCTTCATTGCTGGTGTGATGGCAAACTGGCTCATCCTCTCTGGAAATCAATCTGGAGGTTCCTCAGAAAATTGGAAATAGATCTTACCTGAAGACCCAGCTGTTCCACTCTTGAGTATATATCCAAAAGATGCCCCACCATGCAACAGGGGCGCTCCATCCATTATGTTCATAACAGCCTAATTTGTGATAGTCAGAAACTGGAAACAACCCAGGTGTCCTACAATAGAATAATAAATATAGAAAATGTGGTTTATTTACACAATGGAATATTATTCAGCTATAAAGAATGAGGGCATCATGAGTTTTGCATGCAAATGGATGGAACTAAAAAATATCATCCTTATTGAGGTAACTCAGACCAAAAAGGACATGCATGGTATGTACTCACTAATAAGTGGCCATTAGCCAAAATGTATAGAATACCCAAAACACAACCCACAGGACTCACGAAGGTTAACATGTTGAAAGACCCAAGTTAGTGTGCCTCAATCCCACTTAGGAGTGAGAAGAAAGGAGTCCCTGGGGCAGAGAGAGGGATGAACCAGGGTGTGAGAGAGGAAAGGGAGGTGAAGTGGAGGGAACATGATCATGTAATTGGGGGGAGTGAACAGGACTGACGCCCTGAGGGCCACCAGAAAAATAGAAACAAGCAACCTCTAAAGGTAGGAGGTGGTGGTGTGTGTCTAGAATGTACCAGATACCTGGGAGGTAAGAGGCTCTGAGAACTCAAAGGAAAGGAACTAAGATGAAATTCCCTAAGGTGGGGAGAGTGAACTTGTATGGTCCATCTCCAGTAGAAAGACGGGCATCAAGTGGTGGTATGAGGTTGTCATTCCACAGTCAAAAACTCTGACCAATAATTTTTCTTGTATAAAAGGGACAAAAAATAGAGTGGACACTAAGGAGAAGAAGGTTCAGTGATCATCTTAACTTGGAATCAATCTCAAGTGGAGGTTCCAAGTCCTGACATTATTGCTTATGCTATCTTGTGCTTACAAACAGGTGCATAGCATGGCTGCCCTCTGACAGGCCCAACAAGCAGCTGAATGAGTCAGATGAAGAAATTTACACCCAAACAATGGACAGAAGCCCAGTATACCATTGGTTGAATAAGGGAAAAGCTGGAAGAAGCTGAGGAAGAGTGCGACCCAAAGAGGACCAGCAGTTTTAACTCTCCTGGACCCCTAAGATCTCTCAGACACTGAACCACAAACCAGACAGCACACACTAGCTGATATGAGGCCCCCAATACATATAAAGGAGAGGACTGCTTGATCTGGCCTTAGTGAGAGAAGATGAACCTAATCCTCAAGAGATTTGAGGCCCCAGGTAATTGTCGGGTCTGGTAGGGTGGAGATGGGAGGATGAGGACATTCTCTTGAAAAAAATGAATAAAAGAGAAAAACAGAAAATTAAATAGTTAAATTCTAGGTGCTTATTAGAGCAAGAATAGTAATAGTTTTTAATTTATTTATTTTTTTATTGGATATTTTATTTATATTTCAGATGCCATCCCCTTTCCCCATTTCCCCTACCTAGAAAACCCCAATCCTGTGCCCCCTTTTCCATTTTGATTTTATACAATTTTTTAAAAATATTAATCAAAGGCTTTATAAGTATGGTAATGCTCAATCAGAAGTGTAACCCAATACCCAACCTAGATATATAAACTATCTTTGACTGGTGGAGACATGTGAACTTCTGCCACCATGCCCCCTCTCTCTTTCTCTTTCTCTTTCTCTCTCTCATCACCTAGCTTTTCCTCTACTTCATCTTCACTCCTTACTCCATCTTTTCCTCTTGGTGCTCCTTCCCCCTTAGCTCCTCCTACGTATCACCCTTCCTGTTAAAATAAAACATTTCTCTCAAAATACAACTAGAGCATAATTATTCCTATTTGTACCAGTGAGGTACAAGATAGTCTTAATACCCAGTCCATCCTTTTGTTGACTAACCAGAACATCTGTTTTCTCTCTTGACTAAAACACTTAGTTTTGAACCTGGCTTTTTTTCTTGGCTTTAGAATGAATATCAGCTGAAAACCATCCACTCAGATCTTTTCTCTCAAAGTAAATAGCCAGGATTGGCTATGAGGCTATAGGTCTTCAACCCTGTCAGAAATCCAGAATAACTGAGCTAACTGAAGTTATGGGAAGCACTAAGCATAGTTTCTAAAACTTATCCAATTTATAGAGACTGCTGAACACCTGGACAGCCCCTATACTACCTAACGTTGGAGCATCAAATATTCAGCCTTCTGACCCAAACTCATCTGACAGGCCTTAGTGATGCAGAATTATTAAGGGCTGATTACTCTGTCTAGGCAGATATAATTAGTCGACTATTCTGCAAGTGTGTACTTTTCTGGACAGTAATTTGTCTGTAGATGGAGAGAGGCAATTCTTGCCTAGTGGCTGTCTCACTACTGTGGGAAGCCGATCACACTGGCACCTGATGCGCGTGAGTAAACAAGTAAAATTGTGCATGTGCAGTGGCAAGGACCGCCTAATCTCCGCCCAACCCGGGGTGTCACATGGGAATCTGAGCAAGTAGCCAATCAGATATTTCCCCCCTACCCTAGGGTGTATATAAGGCAGCGCCATGTTAGATTCTCTCTCTCCTCCGCCATACTTGGGAATAAACACGTGCTGCAGAAGGATCCTACGTGTCCGCAAGCGTTCTTGCCAGTGAGACCACTGCGTGGGTCACAGCTGGTGCCGAAACCCAGGAACCCAACATCGCTGGCACCGAAGGAGAGCCTCCGTTTTCGGGGAGGATTCAGAACTGCAGCATAAAGATAAGCTCTGAGAGTCATGTTTGGTCTTGATTTATTTCATTTTCCTCCCCAATCGATAGAAGCTCCAGTAGCTTTCGTTCTCGTGCTAGCAGTGTTTACTTTCTTCCTTTTGATTTTAAAGAATGGGAAAAGTTGCTCAAATATCGTGGCAGGTTAGGGAGTGTTAGAACAGCTACAAGCCGACAGGTCAGAAACAGGGCTGCATAAGAGGCTAGCTACTTATAAAGAGAATAGGAAAAACACGCGCAAAGATATAGGCCCTTCCAAAGACCTTCAGTCTGCGGAAGAGATGATGCGGGGGAAAAGATGCCCTGGGTGAGTATTGTGAGAAGGGAAGCAGAGCTCCAAAAAGAAAACTCCTTATCCGATAAAGGAACTGGAGGACTTAGGGCTTGATGGCTCGGAAATGGGCGAACTGGGTTCCTATGAGAAGGAAAGGTACCATCCGGATAAGCAACAGCCACAACAAGATGGAGGGCGGGAAAAGGCAGGAGACGGGAATCGCGTGGTTTCTCAGCCAGTCGCACGCTCCCAACTTGCTGTCCCCAGCACACTTCTGCCTTATGCGGACAAGCACTGCTCAGATTCCTTCTTTTCAGAGGAAGACAAAAAAAGGATGTTACAAGCTTTTCCAGTGTTTGAGGCAGCAGAGAGCGGTCGCGTACATGAGCCGATAGAATACACGCCTATTAAAGAGCTTGCTGAATCAGTTAACAAATATGGAGTTGATGCTAATTTCACGGTCATACAGCTTGAGAGATTAGCTGCTATGGTGATCACTCCGAATGATTGGCAAAAACAGTAAAAGCTGTTCTCCCTAATATGGGACACTACATGGAATGGAAAGCTTTGTGGCACGATGCTTCTCAAGTGCAGGCAAAGGCCAACGCTAATGTGGAAGGCAATCAAAGACTGTGGACTTTTGAATTGTTAACAGGGCAGGGACAGTTTGTTAACCACCAAGTAAATTATGATTGGGAAGCTTATGGTCAAATCTCCGCTGCCACTGTAAAGGCGTGGAAGGCGCTTTCAAAGAAAGGCGGAACTGGGGGATATTTACAAAATCTTACAAGGTCCCCAAGAGCCATTCTCAGACTTTGTTGCTAGGATGACAGAAGCGGCAGGCAGGATTTTTGGAGATCCAAAACGGGTTAAGTCATTGATAGAACAATTAGTATATGAAAATGCCTCACCAGTATGTAAGACAGTTATTACCCCTAGAAAAAACAAAGGGCTGACAGACTGGATTAAAATCTGCCGAGGACTAGGAGGCCCACTAACAAATGCTGGCCTCGCTGCAGCCATTTTGCAAAGCCAAAATCACACAAATCTTAGTGTACATGCGGTCTGCTATAATTGTGGTAAGCCAGGTCATTTGAAACGAGAATGTCGTACTCCCATACAAAGAAATCCTCCTGGGTTATGCACAAAATGCAGGAAGGGCTATCATTGGACTAATGAATGTTGCTCAGTTAGGGACATTCAAAGAAGGATTATTCAACATGACCCCTCCCCAGTAGGAAGAGATGAAGGCACTCCAAAACACGGGTATCAGGGCCCCAGGTCTAAGGGCCCCAAAAAATATGAGACACAAGTTCAGGGCCGGAGGAGGTTTGCAGCTGCAGAGCTACAAGAGGCTCCGCAGGATTGGACCTCCGCTCCACCTCCCAATTCTTACTAATGCCACATGGGGGAGTACAGCCTGTCCCAGTTGATTTTAAAGGTCCCTCTGCCTGAAGGAAGTGTTGGCCTTATATTAGGGCGTTCCTCTCTTGCCTTAAAGGGGCTTGTGGTTCATCCTGGTGTAATAGACCAAGACTAAACTGGAGAACTTCAAGTTCTCTGTTCTTGTCCACAAGGCATATTTTCCATCTCCACTGGGGATAGGATTGCTCAATAAGTTATTCTTCCAAGTTTACATGATTGTTTCCAATCCACCGGGGTGCCCAGAGGTGCCAACGGGATTGGTTCTTCAGGAACCGACTTTGCTCACCTGGTAGTTGATCTTAAAACTAGACCCACTTTACAATTAATGATAGAGAGGAAGAATTTTATAGGAATTTTAGACACAGGAGCTGATAAAAGCATTATTTCCTCCAAATGGTGGTCTAATGTGTGGCCTGTTACACAATCATCCCATTCCCTACAAGGACTGGGATGAGGCCAGTCCTACAGTCAGTTCACATTCCTTGACTTGGCAGACACCAGAGGGTCAAACAGGAAGATTCATACCTTATGTGCTTCCTCTCCCCGTTAATCTCTGGGGAAGAGACATCTTACAAGACTTAGGATTAACATTAACTAATGAATATTCTCAGCAAGCTATTGGTATTATGAAAAGGATGGAATATAAGGAAGGAAAAGGTCTGGGCAGAAAAGAACAAGGAAGGTTAAACCTAATCTCACAAGAAAGTAATACAGGAAGACAAGGTTTGGGTTTTCTCTAGTTGCCATTGAGGGCTCTATGCCCATACCCTGGCTTACAGAGGAGGCCGTGTGGGTTCCTCAATGGTATCTATCCTCTGAGAAATTGGAAGCTGCTACAAGGCTGATTAAAGAACAAGTACAGCTTGGTCATTTAGAGCCTTCCACTTCTCCCTGGAATACACCCATTTTTGTCATAAAAAAGAAATCAGGGGAATGGAGACTTCTCCATGATCTAAGGGCCATTAATGCGCTAATGCGGTTGTTTGGCTCAGTGCAACGAGGCCTACCTCTGCTCTCTGCTTTACCTAAGCAATGGAGGATAATAATTACAGACATCAAGGATTGCTTTTTTTCTATTCTCCTACACCCACAAGATAGGCAAAGATTTGCATTTACACTGCCTGCTGTTAATCACCTTAAACCAGACAGGAGATATCAGTGGAAAGTTTTGCCTCAGGGTATGGCTAATATTCCTACCATGTGCTAGCTATATGTACAAAGGGCCCTTGAGCCAATTAGGAAAAAATTCCCCTCCTTGTTAGTGGCCCTTTTTATGGATGACATTCTTATTTGTCATAGGGAATCAGTTATTTTACAAACCTCATACCCTTTATTAATTAAAACATTGGAACAATGGGGCCTACATATTGCCAAAGATAAGGTCCAAATGTCAGAAGTAGGCTCCTTTCTAGGAACAGTTATTTAACCAGAGAAAATAGTTCCTCAGAAATTAGAGATTCACAAGGACCATTTACATACCTTAAATGATTTTCAAAAATTATTAGGTGATATAAATTGGTTAAGACCATTTTTAAAAATCCCCTCTGTTGAACTAAAACCTTTGTTTGACATTCTGGAAGGGGATACTCACCCTTCCTCACCTAGAGCCTTGAGGCTGGCTGCGAGCCGCGCCCTACAAGTAGTGGAAAAAGCCTTACAAAATGCCCAATTAAAACGTATTGATATAAGCAAACATTTTGATTTATGTGTCTTTAAGACCAGACATTTACCAACTGCTGTGTTATGACAAGATGGGCCCCTACTATGGATCCATCCTAATGCATTCCCCACAAAGATTATTGAATGATATCCAGATGCAGTCGCTCAGCTTGCCCTTCGTGGGCTAAAAGCAGCTGTTACTCATTTTGAAAAGGATCCTAAGGTTTTAATAGTGCCATATACTACACATCAGGTTCAAACATTAACTGCTACCTCTGATGTTTGGGCAGTGTTGGTCACTTCCTTTAATGGTCAAATAGATAATCACTATCCTAAGCATCCTATTTTACAATTTGCCTTAACTCAAGCTATTGTGTTTCCACACATAATATCTCAGAAGCCGCTCCCAGATGGAGTGGTTGTTTACAGAGATGGATCAAAAACAGGTGTGGGTGCCTATGTAGCTGATGATAAAGCCACAGTCAGACAATACCGTGAGACTTCACCTCAAGTTGTGGAATGCTTGGTAGTATTAGAGGTTCTTGAAACCTTCCCAGGTTCTTTAAATATTGTTTCAGATTCCCTTTATGTAGTAAATGCAGTTAGGGTTCTGGAAGTTGCTGGATTAATTAAGCCCTCTAGCAGACTTACAAAGGTTTTTCAAAAGATTCAATTTACCCTAGTCAATAGGAGATCTCCTGTTTTTATTACACATATCAGGGCTCACTCAGGTCTACCAGGACCAATGTCCCGTGGAAATGACCTGGCAGACCGAGCCACAAAGTTAATAAATGTCGTCCTATCTCCAAAGTGGACCTTGGCCAAAGATTTTCATAAAAGATTTCATGTAACTGCTGAGACTTTATGTCGGAGATTTAACATAACCAGAAAAGAGGCTAGGGATATAGTGACTCAATGTCAAAATTGTTGTCAATTCTTACCAGCGCCCCGTGTAGGAATTAATCCACGAAGAATTCGGCCACTACAGATTTGGCAAATGGATGCTACTCACATCCCATCCTTTGACAAATTGCAATATTTACATGTTTTTATTGATACTTGTTCTGGAATTATATTTGCTTCCCCATTGACCGGGAAAAAGACAGCTCATGTTATTCAACATTGCCTTGAGACATGGAGTGCCTGGGGAAAGCCTAAAATTCTTAAAACTGACAATGGACCAGATTACACTTCTCAGAGGTTTAGACAATTCTGCCGCCAAATGGAGGTGACCCATTTAACAGGTCTACCGTACAATCCTCAAGGATAAGGTATTATAGAGCGAGCTCACCACACTTTTAAGTCCTATTTAATAAAGCAAAAGGGGGGAGTCAAGGAAGCTCTACCCTCAGTGCCACAAGTCACCGTTTCTATAGTACTTTTCACCCTTAATTTTTTAAATCTGGACAGTCAAGGCCACACGGCAGCTGACCGTCATTGTTTAGAGCCTGACAGGCCAAAAGAGATGGTCAAATGGAAGGATGTTTCGACTGGACAATGGAAAGGCATGGATCCTATTTTAATAAGATCCCGGGGAGCTGTTTGTGTTTTTTCCACAGGAAGAAGATAATCCATTCTGGCTACCGGAACACCTAACACGAAGAATCTTGGAATTTCAGCTTGATCCTGCCCAGATACATGGGGACCCTCCTGCTGATGGCGATATTCTGGCTGACACTGCCAAGGGTGGGACATGTGGAGCTGAGATGGGAGATCATCCCTTTCTAGGTTTTGCTGCAGAACTGGACCCTAGAGTTCGAGGAAACGTTGAGAGATCTTCGACCTTCTCCTTCTTTTAAGAATGGGTTGGAATAGGCCTGCTATTAATAAAGAAAAAAGAGAGCCTTTTAATAAAGCTAAAAAGGAGAGGTATGGAGAGGAATAGGCCTGCTTGGTATAGCCCTATGCTGTGGATTAGTGTACATATTATGGTTGGTATGCAAACTCAAAAACCCAACAGAAGTGTGACAAGGTGGTGATTGCCCAAGCACTTGCTGCGTTAGAACAAGGTTCCTCCCCTAGAGTCTGGCTGTCTGTTCTACAAAAAGTAGCTAACACTTGAGCCCTCAGCCAATGCACCCCACGGGTTCTATCCCATTGCACTGGGTCGGTGAGGCAAAAGCCCCACTCTCTGCACGTCTCTGGGTAGAGTGTATACTGTGATATACAGGGGATGTTCCTCAGGGATAGATTCCTCGGAGGCATGTCTGGTTGCATAGAGGTCGAGTTGCCAAAATCCTCTCCCTGTCAAAGGCAACAGGATGGGTAGATAAAAGTACACTCGTGGACTCAATGACCAAGTTGAAAATTCTTTACAATATCCCAACATTCTGCACAAGGGACTAGACCTCTACCTTCCTCTACAAGAGAGATGACTTAGAGACTTGCCAGATGACCTTATGGTCTCATTTAATAAAGCAAAAGGGGAGAGGTGTGGGAAGCCGATCACGCTGGCACCTGACGCGCGTAAGTAAACAAGTAAAACTGTGCATGTGCAGTGGCAAGGACCGACTAATCACCGCCCAACCCGGGGCGACACATGGGAATCTGAGCAAGTAGCCAATCAGATATGTCCACCCCACCCTAGGGTGTATATAAGGCAGCACCATGTTCGATTCTCTCTCTCCTCCGCCATACTTGGGAATAAACACGTGCTGTGGAAGGATCCTACCTGTCCGCGTGCGTTCTTTCCAGCGAGATGACTGCGCGGGTACTCCAAGGATGCTCAATTTCTTCTTAGAATCCAAGACAGGAAGCTGTCAGGAGCAGACAGGTCTCTAATCAAAATGAACATTAATATAGAAATATTTGTGACATCAATTCTATGGATTTCTGATGTTTTGAAATCCAACTATCCATGTAAGGTAACCTGGACTGTTGTCTGTTAACTCCTCTCAGCTATTTCTAAATAAAATATAGAAAACACCCTAACAATAAACTCAAAGTCATGAATTTGCTGTAGTCCCTTAACTCACAGGCTAACCATCCCAAATCAGTTAAAAAGAATTTAAAGAAGGACTGGGTCTAAGCCTTGTCTTCCTAAATACAGGCACAATGCACATGAGAGTATCAATATTCATTTCTCTTTCATATTGATAAGAAGCTCACACCAATGAAAACCTTAAATTTGAAATCCAAGTGAATTGTGTACCATTTAAGAAATTATAAATTCATCTTGATACTAATTATACAGATTTCTACCAATAGGTTATGGCTATGCCACAAATCATAGGTAATCCTCCCCCTTCCAACAAAACCACTACTTTCCCCCAGAAAGACAGCCCAATATTAACCACCTTAGTCCCCAAGCCCAGGGAATAGGGAAGCTGACTCTTTTTTAACTTCTTCAAGCTGATTACAGGCATTGAGATACTTGAAGAGGTCTGGGGGGAAGAGTATATTGATATGCCTCTGATGCTGTGTCTTCACTGCATCAAGATGGAATTCCCGGACACTGGAGGTTTGATCAGGTCTGTTCATTTTGCTTGAAGAGTAGATACACCAAGGCTGTGTATTCTGCAATATACAATTGTCAGAACAAGTGTTAGTATCAAGAAAATAAAAATTTCAGATGCTGATTTCTATGCTGAAACATCTGCCTACAGTACAGAAGATCAAATGGTCAAACATCTCCATTCTTAGTGTTATGCAAAAATTGTTTGCCATCACCTATAATTGGTCAATAAAAAACTGATTCAGCTTATGACATGGCAGAGGTCATAGAAAGGCTGAATTTCTGATCTGAGCCAGGTATCCCAGGTAAAGAGAAGTAAGGGACAGACCACAAGGAAGAATATAGAGAGGCCATTTTGAGAGACTAGGAGCATTTGCCATGAGGTCACAATGAGGAAGCAAACATGAGGACAAACATGGAGCAGAGTGAGCCAGGACAAGAACAAACTGGCAAATAACATCCTGCAGCTATTTTAGAACAAAAAAGAAAAGGCATAGCATTCCCCACCCCTAAAAAACTAGTTTATTTTTCCAGGCACAGAATGTATTGGATTAGTGTGCTTAAAAACTGGCTGAATAACCACAGTAGTGGCCGAATTTTGTGTGTCAACTTGTTGGGCCTGACATGAGGTCTAAGCTCCATTCCACCTTTACCCTTCAGTCAGGTACACAGGTGGAGGGTGTGACAAACAGCCCCCAGGCCCTAGAGAGATATACATACTAATGAGGCACCTAAAGGCCAGAAGGTGGAGCCGATTAAGCATTCCTCTCCAGTCCCTCCCCACTCTTCCCCTCCCTATTTAACTCAGGTTTTGGGTGGTGTGCATCCAGATCCATCCACCATCCGCCATGCCAATAAACTGGATTTGGAAACTCAAAGACTTCCTAGTGTGTTGAGGCCCCACCTTGAGGAACTGTGGTGAATAGCTGGGCCTAACTTCCAGCTGGAGGAACCTAGGGCATTCCAAGCTGACTACACACAGCCTGGCTTGAGAGACCCTGCAGTTTCCCTGCCATTTTTATTTTTTTCCTACAGTTGGCACCACAAATGTCAGGCCTTAGACAGCCACGCAGCCATAGGAACTGATACAGGGGGAAAGTGAGCCCCCCCAACTCTGGAAACAAGCAACCTGTTTTTTCCTCCTATGTTTTCAGTCAGAGCCATCACAAGGATTTAAGTAAGCTGAAGAATTAACTGATATCCCCTGGACAGAGCACTCTCTGGTGTTGGTTGAAAGTTCCTCTGGCCTCTGCTTAAACCCTGACAGCCCATGATGGGCATTGGCAAAGACTCTCTATCTAAACTCTCTTTAAAACAAAAAGAAAAAACCTGGTAACACAGCAGCCATTTAAAAGCCATAGGGCAGCTACCAGTCCTTAAATCTGCAGGAAGGCTTGGTGCTCTTGGACCATTGTGGAATCCCCAAAACCAAATAGGCCAAGGGAACACTCCCATTGGACAAAGTGTTTCTCCTTTTTTCTGTCACGGGGAACTTGACAGCACATAAAAAAATCACCCCAGGCCAGGCAAATATATGCCCTACTAAATAAAAATATGTCCCACATAATAAAAATAGGCAAAAAAACAAGCCTAATTGTATTGAGAGGAAGTCCTTCAGATGGTGATATGCATGGTGATGCATGGTGGAGGACAATATTAACAGTTCAGACTCATGGAACAGAGTAGCTTCCCTTATCAAAAACAGAGATAACAAAAACCCTTGTGAGTTTTTGACGATCTTAGCCACAATTCGGCAATGTATAGGACCATCTAAAATTGGACAGACTGAGAATGACAACACAGCTCCTGGGCCCCCTCAGTCAAATGAACCCAAAGATCAAGGTCCCAAAAATCACCTTGTTTTAGACCTCGAGGCCCTAACCCAACTAATAAGAGAGATAAAATCCATATACCCACCCTTCCTACCTTATGCCTTGTAGAAAATGCCAATTAAACCCTCTGCTCCTCCTGCCCCTCACTCCCCTGCCCAAAGGCAAGGCTCCATTAAAATACCATAGGAGCTTTTGCCTGCCTCTCCCCTTACTCCACCAACTCCTATCCAACCAAAGAGAAATAAACCCCCACCCCACTCCAACCAGACCTTCAAACTTTGTAGATAAAACCCTGCCAAATCCCATAGTCCCTCATACTCAATCCTAAACCACTCAACAACTCTACAATTTCAGGGACTCTCATGCAAAAATTAACTCCGCCTCCCATGATACTCAGGAGTCTGAAACAGAACTTGAAACCCAAACTGCTTGAGCATTCCAAGTTAATATCCACCCCACTACAGCTAAACCACTTAACTGGTATTCACTCCAAGCCTCAGACCTAAAAGAACTCAGGCAAGCAGTGAAGGAAGACGACATTCATGCACTGTGAACAAAATATTTCCTACAGAGCCATATTGCCAATTTAAACATCACTCAAGATTGGAGAGATGTTTGCCATTCTGTTCTTCCCGGCCCAATGTTTCTAGAGTGGGAAGACTACTATCATGATGAATGTCTTCAACAAGTGAGTCAAAACCCGGAGAGGGGTGATGCCACTCCACGGGGTTTTAAAGAAATCTTTGGCCAGAAAAATTTCTCTACTGGGGCACAGCAGGCAAGTCAGCCAGCAGGGTACTATGAGCAGGTCTGCCTCTGTGCCATTAAAGCCTGGAACAGGCTCATTCCACCCTCAGGGTCACAAGTCCCGCTCACTCCCTGCTCTCCCTTCAACAGAAGCCTGGAGAATCCAAATCTGATTTTATTCTCAGAACTAAAATAAGCTTAGAAAGAAAAATCTCCAACCACACAGCTAGAGACCTTCTTTTTAAAAACATTGTTTGGGAAGGCATGACTTCTGAGTCTAGGTTAGCTTGCCAGGCTCTCCGGGAAGAGCATCACTGTAGATGGATTGTAGCAACCAGAGAAATAGGAACTGCATCACACCAGGTCATATCCATAGCTCAGGCATTTGTGGCAGCAGTAAAAACAGAAGAAATCTGGTTAAATGTGGAGAGGCAGGACATTGGAAAGATGAATGCCCACTAAATTCCCATTCTATAACTGATTCTAGACAAAAAAGATTGTTTTTTTT
>JADRCG010008117.1:237455-324132 GCA_019844195.1 Rhabdomys dilectus
GGGCAGGGGCAGGGGCAGGGGCAGGGGCAGGGGCAGGGGCAGGGGCAGGGGCAGGGGCAGGGGCAGGGGCAGGGGCAGGGGCAGGGGCAGGGGCAGGGGCAGGCAATTTCCCCTCCTGCTCACACTCTGTGTCCTTTGGCCTTGACCTTCTGCATCAGGCTGGGCCGGAGACCTACAGACAGTGGAGACACAGGCGGGAGGCAGTGGGGAGATAGTAGGGAGCCCTCCCTGCTCTCACCCAGTTCCCAGTCCGGAGATCGTCATGGGGCACCCCCCAGAACAAGGGAACCACATCAACTTGACAAACATTAATGTCATCAGAGAGAAAGAAGTCTCAGATGAGAAAAAGCCTCCCTGAAATTTAGCTATAATGAATTTTTTGATTTGTCATCAATGGGAAAGGGCCCAGCACATGATGGGTGATACCATCTCTAAACTGATGTCTTTGATTGTATAAGAAAGCAGGCTAAGTAAGGCATGGAAAATAATCCTGTAGGCAGCACTCTTCCATGGCCTCTGCATTTGCTCTTGTCTCTAGTTCCAGCCCTACTTCTGTTTCTGTCCTGACTTCTTAAAATGATGGACTACTGTGTGGAGTATATACCACATAGTCCCTTTCATCCCTAATTGTTTTATTGTTCATGGTGTTTCATAACTGGTGGTTTTATCGTTATGAAGTGTCACCACAATTATGGAAACTCACACAAAGGCAAACATTCAATTGTGGCTGGCTAAGCATTTTTCAGAAGTTTAGTCCATTATATTGTGAAAGAAAGCATGGCAATGTCCAAGAAGACATGATGCTTCAGACTGAACTGAGAGTTCTACATCTTGATCCATAAGCAGAAGAAGGAGACTGGATTTTGTCTTGTACTGGACAAAGCTTGAGCATTTATGACCACAAAGCCCTGTTTTCACAGTGTCACACTTACTTTCTGCAGAATCAGATGTAGAACTCTATGATCCTCCAGCAATTAGTATGGGTGCATGATGTTGTGCTTCCCATCCTGATGATAATAAGCTAAACCTATGAAGCTATAAGCCAGCACCAATGAAATATTTTTACTTTTAAGAGTTGCCTTGTCTATGGTGTCTCTTCACAGCAATAAAACTATAGTTAAGTTTAGTTGGTGCCGTTTTAGTGGGGTATTGATATGACAGACTAAACCATATTTTAGGAAGAATTGTTGAAGGACTTTGAACCTATGGGCTAGAATAACCATTGATTATTGATATCTCAGTGGGGCATTTTGTAGGAGCTTAGAAAATAATTCTGAGAACAGTGCCAAAATTTCAGATTGAAGATTAACAGTTCTATCAGGGTCACTGTATATTTTCATGTAAGATTCTATGGTTTGGTTAGCTGGGGCTGAATAATCAGGCACTATTATCAAGATAGTAGAATTACTGAAGTAAAACCTTTACATTAACGAGTCAGATGTTTCTGGTTAGCTGAAACTAAGAAATTAGGAGTGATTAAAAATAGACCAGCATCACTGAGGTAAATTCTCCTGGGTTGTATTTTCTGAGCACAGAGAAGTTGTGTACCACTGGGAGCTAAGATTGTTCCCGATGCTGTGTCTCAGTTAGAATTTTACTGCTGTGAAGAGATACCATGACCAAGGCTATTGTATTATTATTATTATTATTATTATTATTATTATTATTATTATTTTATTTACTTACATTTCGAACATTGTTTTCCTCTCATCTACCATCCCACACTTCCCCATCCCATTATTCCTACTCCTTGCCTCAGAGATGGTGCTCTCCCCCACCAGGTCTCTCCTTTCTCTGGAGCCTCAAGTCTTTCAAAAACTGGGTGAATCTTCTTCCACTGAGGCTAGACTAGGCAGTCCTCTGCTCTATTTATGCCAGAGTTCATAGACCAGCCCCTGTATGTTCTTTGGTTGGTGACTCAGTCTATGGGACCTCCCTGGGGTCTGGGTTACTTGAGACTTCCAGTGTTTTTATGGGACACCCTCCCTTTTAGCTTCTTCCATCCTTCCCCTAATCAGCCATAGGGGTTCCAGACCTCATTCTAATGACTTAGTGTAAGTATCTATGTCTGTCTTAGTCTCAGAGGACAGCCATGCTAGGCTCATGTTTGTAAGCATATCATAGCATCAGTAATAGTGTCAGGCCCTGGTATTTTCCCATGAGATGGATTCCAAGTTGGACAAGTCACTAGACAGCCAGGGCATATCTTAAGAAGACAGATTTTAATAGAAACTGGCTTACAGTTTCAGAGGTTCAGTCCAGTATCATCAAGATAAGAACATGGCAGTATCCAGGTAAGCATGGTGGAAGTGGAGCTGATAGTTATACATCTTCATCTAGAGGCCACAAGGAGAAGATTTGCCTCCAGGCAGCTAGAATGAGTGTAATATAGCCCATCCCCACAGTGACACACCTATTTCATAAGGCTACACTTCCAAATAGTGCTACTCCTTGAGCCAAGCATATTACAACCACCAAACATGGTAAGATGTTTGTCACCCAGGTGGACTGGTTTTATGATTGAAGGGGTAAAGCAGAGAATTTGAGGTTGACAGTAGAAAGAGAGGCAATAACAGTCCATTGGTGAAAAGTGAAGTCCAGTTACAAGGAGGACCCCAGCAGTTTTAGAGAATAACCATCACAGAACAACAGCATTAGAGTTGAGACAGCCACTGTCGAGAAGATAAGCTGTGTGTACTACAGAGACCAAAGCTGGAGAAATAGCCTAATCTTTTTGGAGGAGCCTGGAAGATCATGTATAGATCACAGACATTGGGCATTGAGTTATTTACACTTTTGGAGTTTAGTTTTGCTTGGTTTAGAATTTGAGTCTTTCCTGGTTCTTTCTCTTGAGGAAGATATTTAGTTTTTTTTTTTTTAATTATTATTTTTATAGGAGTTTACAGCTAAAAGACTTCTAAATGAGATTTTGGGCTTTTAGAGAGATAGGATACTTTTAAAATGTTTATTTATTTATTTTAGATTAAATATTTAATGTGTTTCGTCTGTAAAAACTGGGAACTTTAGTTATTTGTGTTTTAATGTGAAATACTAAGGAAGAATAAGAAAGAGCTGTGTCTTAATAATGATGTGTTTGTGTTTCATATTGACAAGGGGTTAGTTGTACTGGCTTGTAAGGGAGGTTTACATTCAGTAAATTTATTTGTAATTTTTAAGAGCCCATGAAGCGATATAGTTAAAAATGTTTGCCTCAAAGAATGGTTAATTGCTTTACAATATATATATATATTTATATTGTTGTTACTTTAATACAAAAAATTAAGAGTTTGAATCTTTTGTGTATATTATTCATTGTGTGATACTTTATTAGCAGATTTCTCTAAAGGAATTTTTCTAAAAGCCATTGCTCCAATATAGCGAGCTTTAAAATTTGGAGTAATTGTTGCTCCAAAAAAGATTCAAAGACAGTATCTTTTCAATATTTGAGACCTCAGTTATATCCTAAATAGATTGTGACATAGATAGATGGGGCTAGAGAGATGACTCAGTCGTTAAAGGCTAGACTTATAATTAAAAATATAAGAATTGAATTCCCAGCAACCACATGGTGGCTCACAACCATTCATGGTGGGATCCAGCACCCTCTTCTGACTTACAAGCGTACATACAAAAAGAAAATGGTTTGCTTTTAAATTGATTCTAGGTTAATGATTTTTAAAAGTTGTTAAGAGATATTAATTGGCTGAAACCTCATCTTAAGCTTACCATAGGAGGATTTAAACCTCTGTTTGATATTTTCAGAGAGATACAAGTCCTAATTTTCCTTGACAATTAACTATAAAGAAGAGATAGCTTTGTTAAAAGTAGAGTAAACTATTAGTTATCAACAGATAAATTATATAGACTATATAAATTGTTGGCTGTTTGTGTTATTACTACTCATATGCCCACAACAGCCATTTGGAAAAAGAAACCATTGATGTGGATTCATCTTTCTACATCTACAAGTAAAGTTTAAACATCCTATTTTAAAAATATAATTGTGTTAATACAAGATTATATGATAGAATCCTAAGAACATTTTGGATAAAAGGTTTATTCCTTATTCCAAATAACAATTAAATTTGTTATTAAAAATAATGATATTTGGCCTATTATATGACAAACTTTTTAGTCAAATTTGATAATCATTCGTTACAGTTTTTCTCTATACATGCGTTTATATTTCCTAAAATTTACTATGCATGCAGCCCATAAGAAAGATATTTGCTATATTTACTATATTTACAGATGCCTCATCTATTAAGAAGACAGTATATGTAATTAAATCACATGTTAATTTTCTTGAGTTTCCCCTGCTTCAACACAATTAAATTATGTGTTGTAGCCACTGTTTAAAATGCTGAGAAATGAAGTGTTCAATTTATATACTCATGGCCAGTATACTGCTCATGATTTATATTTGCTTAAAATTGTTCCTTACTTTAGATATAGCTAATTCTCAAATTTTATTTATAAAAATACAGGTTAATTTATGAAACATATACTGTTTCTTAACTTTATAAGACATTTAAAAGCTCATTGGATTGCCTGAACTCCAGGACAATGTCAGAGTAGATCTATATACTAGACATATTCTAGACCTTTCAAAAATAATTGGCCATACAATCTTATTCTTTACAATATCAAATAATAATAGCTTGAGACAATAATTTTGCATTTCTAGAAAGTGTACAAGTTAAATTTACAAAAACTTGTTCTCAATATCTTCAATTTGTTCATAATGGTGTTAAACCTTGAAGACATATATAATCAATTTTGACAAATAGATATTACTCATTTTTTGATTTAAAAAATTAAAGTATATACATGTGACTTGACACCTTTTAGACCTTTTAGTTGCAACTACTTTTACAAGAGAAGCAACTAAAAATATAATTAATTATTGCCTATATTTTTTTCCTATACTTGGAGTTCCATATCAGACTAAGATAGATAATGGAACCGTCTATTACAGTTATTTGGACAGAGTAAAACATTTGAGATGTTTTGTTGACAATTTAACATTACTGATATTTCCTTATTATCCTCAAGGACAAAATATTATGAAAGAGAGATTATGAAACTTTAAATTATTATTTTCATAATTCTCTAAATATGGGAAAAGCAGCTAATGGTGCTTCTTCCCTGGTTTTACAAGTAATTCTAAAAAATTGACTTTTTTAAACTAGAAAGGGGGAATTATACCCCACAAGGTCACCAAAAGCACACCTTGCTTTTGTCTTGTTTTAAATTTTCTGCAAACTGATTCTAAAGGTCAGTCTGCAGTGGATTGCCACTGGCATCCAGTTACTTCCAACTCATTTGCCAGGGTCTTGTGGAGAGACCCCTTAAATAATGATTGGTGTGGTCCCGATCCTGTTCTAATATGGGTCCGTGGGTCAGTCTACATTTTTCAGAAAGAGAATGGAGCCTGATGGCTGCCTGAAAGACTGGTCCTCAAGTGGACACAGATATTGAGCCTAGTAATTATTATTCTAATGATGATGGCTCAAAATCTTTATCAACCAGCTGATTTAACTTGATATATAATCTCCTCTCTTACTGGAGAGTGTTTTTTAACATTACTTAAAGCCACCCACTATATACCTGGTGGTCAGACTTTGTGTCTGATCCCTGCTAATTAGCAGTTGAATTAGATACTGGAACATATCCACTTCCCACCTTATTTGCTGCATTGCTTGGATAATCATGTTGCTTTTAACCTTTGAACTTTATATTTTAAGCAGATTGATTGTCCTCACACAGGATCGCTCTCAGCAAGCTCAGCTATTCATCTGGCAGTTACACATCGCTGTGAAGAATTGCATCTAGTGCATGCCCACGGGTCCTTTGGTCTGAATGTGGTCTGGGTCTAAAGAGTGTGCCAATGATTGCCGGTTAGTCAATGACGGGTAAGAGTGTTTTGAGTTCCTATAAACCTAAGACAGAGGCATACATCATGAAGCTATGTATGTTTTCCTCAATGACGGGTAATATAGGAGTAATTTTCAGTTCCTATAAACCTAAGACAGAGGCATACATCAATATGCTATGTATGTTTTCCTCAATGACGGGTAATATAGGAGTAATATAAATGCCAACCTAAGATAGGCATGGTTGCCCAGTCACTCTAGACCCTAGACGGGATGAAATATTGTTCCCCATCCAGTTATTGGCACTGCCATCTTAAAAAATTAAGGGGGGACTGTGCCCTTCCCCTAGGCCTGAGCAGGCCTGCAAGTCATTGACCACAACATGACCAAACAACATTAGGACCTAGAAGGAGGCATTGCCTTGCCAGTCTTGGTGCCCTGAGGTCTGCTACTGAGCTAAGAAGAATGGACTGCCTGCTGAGCTAGCCTTGACACCTTCTGGACTGCTATCTTGGGCTGAACCAAGAAGAGACTTTGGGGGTGGGGCTTCCCCTTTATATGTGAAAGCAAATTATTAAACTTCAGGCCTTGATCAGAATACTTTGTCTTGGACTCACATTTCTCTCGACCTCCTTTTTGTTAATCCCTAGGCTTCATCTCAGGAGAACCTGGTGATCCTGGGTGCAGGCAGCTACACTGGCTGTTTTGTGTGTTAAATTGATACAAATTAGAGTCATCAGATAGAAAGGAGCATCAGTTGATAAAAAGCCTCCATGATATGTAGCTGTAAGTCATTTTCTGAACTACTATGAATAGGTAAGTGTCTAGCCCATGGTGTGTGGTGCCATCCATGAGGTGGCATTTTTAGTTCTATAAGAAAGCATGATGAGCAAGCTATGGGAAGTAAGCCAGTAACCAGCAACCCTCCATGTTCTCTGCTTCAGATCCTCTTGCCACTTCGAAATTTGTGTTCCTTTTCTTAATTCCTCTGATTATTGACAATGAATTGAAAATTTAAACCAAACAAGTTCTTTCCGCTCCAACTGGCTCTTTCTCTCATGGTGTTTTATAGCAGCAATATAAACCCTAACTTAGACAGCCACGATGGTTTTCTGACCTGTGCACTAAGCTCTTTTTTGAAGGACCAAACGAAAGCTATTGGACATGCTTCCCTCACAAAAAAATATTTAACCAAGAACAATGTTTTGTTCATAACGGAAAATAGAAAAATTAATGCCAGCATTAAGGCCTTCAAAGATGAAATTATAGTGGTTTCCACCATATGTCTGCTGGGTAAGGCATGATCAGAAAAGATACAGTGTGACACGGTTCCTGCTTCTTGAGCAGAGCCAGCAGGATGTGGGTCACCTCAAGTGCTGATGGTTGCTCTAGGCATATGTATTGTTTGCATAATATTGCACATATTTTACTTAATTTTCATTGTTTGAGAAATCTTTTCTTTTCCAAAAATAATGACACCATGATTATCAGAAATGGCATAACTCTGGAAATTGAGAATGTATCCAATGATCATCAGTAAAATGGTGCGTTTGTGAACTTTAGAATATCCCTAAAAGCTGTGGTAAAGAATTCTGTAAACACATGTTCAAAAATATATAAGTCAGTGTAAGAATCATTTTTACAGTATTTCTTGACTACGAAAAGCTGAAGAATGTAATATGAATTGTATGAGCAGCTTCACAGACCAGAAAAACAGAGGCACTTGCACTATGTAGTCAGCTTAGTCAGAAAGGTACTAAAGAAGTAGACATGATTTGTCTAATTGTGGAAGAAACCCTCATCACAAAAATGTAAGAGTTAAAAAACAAGGCACAGTTCTATGGTTATATAATATCAGTAGTAAAATGGTCTTCTTCTACATGGAAGTCATCAAACACTGATTTGATTCAGATATTGTACACTCTAAAGTAGATAGCTGTATGTGTGACATAAATAGTGGTTGGGGATGAAAAAAGTCTGGAATTAAGAAAAAAGATGACTGCTTAATGACATTTCTACTTTGTAGGATTGCTTAATACTTTCCAATAATAAATGTTGGAGTTATTAAATAAAAAAGAATAAAATCCTAAGATTAAAAGAAAATATCAAAATAGCTAAGAATTATAAGATGAGCTTCAGTGCTGTTTGCTTTGACCCAAACATGACATTGCTAAATTTCAAAAAAAAAAAAAGCTAGTTTTTATCACATAAACAAAAAATAGCCTCTATGTCTAGAGTTGGCAAGCACAAACACTGTTGCCAGCAAACTATATTGGACTTGCTATATTAAAAAAATACTACTGCCTAATTCATTTGCCTCAAATGTTCTCTGTATTTCAGTTTCTACTTCTATGAGTCAAGGAGCTAAGGTCATAAAATGTTAATTCACGAAGTGATCAAAAGAGAACCTGGGGTAAATAATTTCAAAAGATAACCTGGGATAAATAATTAAGTGGATATGCAATCACTAAAGATGTATCTTATGCAAATAAAAAATTGGCCTTTGTTCTGCAAGAGAGAGATATCTAGAGCATATTATAGAGCTGTTGGTTTTCATCCATCACTGAATAAAAGTGATGCTTTGTCATCTGTCATTCACTCCTTCCAAAGCCACCCTCTCTCTAGCTGAAGCAGGACCTTGGCATATGTCTATTTAATTACCCTGATGTCTTATGTTAAAGCCAGATGAATTTTAGAAAATGACAGTTAACTATCAAAATCTTAATCAAGCTGTCACTCCAATTCTAGCAGTTGTACTAGATATAAAATCCTGACATAAACGGATTACCATATCTTCTATTACCTGGTATGCATGTATTCAATGGCAGCTGTATTTTTTTTATTTAACTACTGTAACAGAAAATGAGAATCAAAGGAAGAGGAGATTTTAATCATTTTGGACTTATTTTTAAAATACACACAGATATAAGAGGATGGATGGAGTCAAGGTCCTTCTAGCTCAATGACCTTTCCAAAAATCATAGCTGCATGGGACAGAAATATATTTCTCTTCTTTCTTTATTGCATATTGACTCTTTTACTATTAATGAGGAGCAATGCTTATCATACTTATTTGATTCTGTAGGCAAATATACCTTACTTTGGTGTTACTCTGGATGATAGAATGAATTATTTGGAAATACACTAGCTTTGAGTGGTGCCCAGAAAAAGAAAAGGCTCATCAGCATACCCAGAGTGCTATTCAACTACTCTACTACTTTGGCCATATGATAAAACAGATTCTATGGTACTGATGTGTCAGAAGATCAAAAGGTTATTTGGAACCTCTGTGGGGAATTTTTAGGTGCACCACTTTAGATACACTTGCAATTTTGAAGTGAGGTTCTACCCTTTTTAGTAGACAACTGTTCTTCCTTTAAGAAACAATAATTAGCTTGCCATTGGACTGAGGAGGAAAGTAAACAATTGACAATGAGCTATAAAGTTACCATTTGACACATGCAGTCAATCATAAGCTAGGTGTTTTCTGACCTGTCAAGACATAAAGTTATATGTGATGAGCCGCAGTCCTACATGAATTTCAAAAGGTATATATGTACATTTTCAGGTCTGAGTTAGGCTTGAGGGCACAGCCAAGTTACATAATGGTGTTTTCAAACCCTTATATTTCCTACTACTTTTATAATATGTGACACACCTACTCTACTCAAGCATATACTTACTGTGTTGTATGCCCTATAATTGGTTGACTGAGGAAGAGAAGATTAGGTCTTTGTTTCCTGTTGGTTCTGAATATATCTCCTAGATATAGGCAACTGTGTCACTATATCCTCAATTTCTAGAACAAACCTGATGGATAATGATAAAAATAACATCATATTGCATAGAATCTTAGACAGCGCATATGGCCACATATTTTCCTTGGAATGAGTAATTTACAAATTTACTATTGTATAATGATTATGGAGGAAGCCAATGTTTTATTTGAGTAGTATCAAATTTGGAGTATGACTGAAAAATTAGTGAGAAACACATTTGTAGAAAAGATATATAAACTCATCACTACAGATGATTAAGTTACATGAAGATGCTTGTGACCCATGTGGGTATGTTCATCAAAAGGTGACTTAAGCAGAGGAGGAATTCAATAATTAAGTAGGTAACATGGCCCCTTTTGTGTACAGTCAATCTATTTCCTTAGCTATTCCTGTTATTGTCCAGAACCCATGAAAAAAGTGCCCATGTTGGAGGTTATACATAGACTCAGCAACATTTGTTCACTCACCAAGACTGATGTCTCAAAGATTGCTATTTTAATCTAAATCTGTCAGGTCCAGAGTACAATATAAGGCCCTCAGTATGGCAAGTTTTCATGCCATAACTAGCCAGTGACCAGGTGTTATGTTGATTACATTCTGTGAAATACATCATGGAAACAACCATCTGTTGTACTTACTGGCATAAATAATTATTCTGTTTATGGATATGCCTTTTCTGCCCTATATTAAAAAACTACCATCTCTTGTTTCACAGGATGCCTTATCCACCATTGTGGTATTCTACAAAGCCTCACTTTTGACTAAAAGAAACACTTCCTGAAAAATGAAGTAGAACAGTGAGCCCATGATTACATTCTCAACCATCCAGTGGTGACTGGCTTGTTTAAAAAATGGCATGGCCGTTAAAAAATTTGTTATATATAAAGAATAAAATCAAATAACTGGATCACCCAGAATTCTCAGGAACTAAACCATCAACCAAAGAGTATACATGAAGAAAGCCAGGTCTCCAGATTCATATATAGCAGAGGATGGTCTTGTCTGACATCAATGGGATAATAGGGAGGCTTGATGGCCCAGTGTAGAGGGATGTTAGAGGGGTGAGGCAGGAGAAGGTGAGTAGGTGAAGCAGCACCCTCATAGAGCTAAAAGGGAGGAGTGAGAGAGAGGAGAGAGGAGAGCTTGGAAGGATTAGTGGAAAGGTAACCTGGAAGGGGGATATCATTTGAAATGTAAATGATTAAAAAGATTAACTTTAAAAAATTGTATTAACAAGTGTCTTAGAGCATTTTTCTCCAGAAGGCAGTATATACTCTGGATAAGTGACAGATATGTAATACTTTTCTTTCTTTAACTAATATTGACAGTTCTAGAAATCAATGAGTAGAAATAGAAATTATTTTAATCATTATCAGTACTAGTGGCTTACTTTATAATGTTTTTCCTGTTCCTGTGTCCTTTTATTTGCTAGTCTAAAAATTTTTGTTCTATGGGGGAAGAGGGTTTTATTTCCTAGCAGGAGATATAACAAATATCACATTGAACTGAAATATAACATTTTACCCTTGTCAGTTTGAGGTTCTGATTCCCTGAGTCAATAAAGGAATAACATTGCTAGGAGGTATGGTATGATTGATCTATAGTACCTGGGAGAAACTTCACCGCTTTTTCAAAATAGATGAAGAATGATTTCTGGAGTGCCAATTGATGTAACAGTAGTAAACTCTTTTAAATTTATATTATCATATTTGTTGTGAGACTATAAAAGACTATATAGTCCTTATGGAACTTAAAAAATAAGTACTGTGTTTATGGTGATATAATCTCATATTTTCTTTATTCTTCTTTCAATATGCAGTGGCATACTATCTGAAATGTTAAGATTTTTTAATTTTTTTATTGAAGGTAAATATAATGCTTATATTTTAAACTTTATTCATATATACTTGACATTGTCTATTTACTCTCTTAAATTAGTTTGGATTCTTTCCCAAAGAGGTTTTGTGTACTAATATATAAATATCTTTGTTCTTTTGCCTTAAAATTTCTATCATATACTTATTTAAAACTTTAAAATACTGATTTGGCCCTTTCAGGCACTGGTAGCTTTCTGCCATATGGCTTGGCCTACTCTTTGTGATGTCATCCTCCCTCAAAATTCAATTGTCATAGAAACCTTCATGTACACTCAGTAAAGCCAAGCTTAGTCCAGTCTGGTAGTTCATCCATTACAGGTAAGATACTTGCTAACATTTTGGGGGTGTTTTGGTGAAAAGTTACTTTTCTTTTACTTTTAAATGTTATAGTAGATTATACAGGTTTGAGACAACTGTTTAATTCATGTCTTTTCAATATGGTTTTGTTTACATTTCATTGTAATTGGTTGGTCTATTTCTTAGTAGTGTCACGTCCCTACTTCTGACACTAATTACTCTTTCTACATTAATCTTTATATCTTTTCTAAAAATATATTGAGTAAAAGGATATGAGAATTTGTTTGTTTTTTTTTTTCTGTTTGTGTTAAGATTTGGTGTCTTAAATGATACTCACTGGGGAAGCATAGGAACTTGGCAGCTATCTTGGTGTTCTTTTTCATTGTTAAGTCCTAATCTTTCATATTCATAATTTCTGCCAGGTTTCTTCATGTGGACAGGCTTTGTTGAATGACTTGCCTGTTGGTTTTTTTCCTTAAAATTTCATATTTTTGTGTCTGTATATACATCCAGTGTTAATGTAGGTCAACCTTAGTATTATAAAGCTGTATATTTAACACTACCTTGTACAGTTTCCTCAAGCTTTTCAGTTTTCCTGTGAATCTTGTTAGACTCAGGACTTCAGATCTAGCTTATACTGATCAGATATTTCATCAGAATGAATTGTCACTGTTTTATAAGAATTTAAGGACTCTTGTGACTTTCTTTCTTTATACTCAATCCTTGACTATTATAAAAGATATTGAAAATACTGTTTCCTTTCCTTTGCTTATTCTATCATTCAGGATGGCAATGCTTCAATTTAATCTTCATTTTTGAAGTTTTATTTTATCTTTTTTCACAGTTTGGTTGTAGAGTGCATTTTTATATATCTTTAAATTTCTGTCAACAGAATTTGGAAGTTATTTCTTTATTTCTATATTCTGCATATATTTTATTACTTTTGGATATTTTATTTACATTTCAGATGCCATCCCCTTTCCCCATTTCCCCTCCCTAGAAAACCCCTGTCCCATGCCCACTTTTCCATTTTGCTTTGATACAATTTTTTTAAAAAATGTTAATCAAAGGCTTTGTAAGTATGGTAATGTTCAATCAGAAGTGTAACCCAATACCCAACCCAGATATAGAAACTATCTTTGACTGGTGGAGACACGTGAACATCTGCCTCCATGCCCCCCTCTCTTTTTCTCTCTTTCTCTCTCTCTCATCACCTAGCTTCTCCTCTCCTTCATCTCCTCTCCTTTCTCCATCTCTTCCTCTTTGTACTCCTTCTCCCTTAGCTCCTCCTACATATAACCCTTCCTGTTAAAGTAAAACATTTCTCTCAAAATACAATTAGAGCATAATAATTCCTATTAGTACCAGTGAGATACAAGATAGTCCTAATACCCAGTCCATCATTTTGCTGACTAACCAGGACCTCTGTCGTCTCTCCTAACTAAAACACTTTGTTTTGACCCTGGCTTTTTTTCTTGGCTTTAGAATGAATGTCAGCTGAGAACCATCCATTCAGATCTTTTCTCTCATAGTAAATAGCCAGGATTGGCTATAAGACTATAAGTCTTCAACCCCATCAGAAATCCAGAATGACTGAGTTAACTGAAATTATAAGAAGCACTAAGCATAGCTTCTAAAATTTGGCCAATTTATAGAGACCACTGAACACCTTGACAGCCCCTATACTACCTAATGTTGGAGCATCAAATATTCAGCCTTCTGGCCCAAACTCATCTGACAGACCTTAGTGATGCAGAATTATTAAGGACTAATTACTCTGTCTAGGCATATATAAACAGTTCACTATTCTGCAAGTGTGTCCTTTTCTGGACAATAATTTTTCTGTAGATGGAAAGAAGCAATTCTTGCCTAGTGGCTGTCTCATCACAACTGGAGTAACTCCAAGGATGCTCAGTTTCTTCTTAGAATCCAAGACAGGAAGCTGTCAGGAGCAGACAGGTCTCTAATAAAAATGAACATTAATATAAAATTTTTTATAACATCAATTCTATGGATTTCTGATGTTTTGAAATCCAACTATCCATGTAAGGTAACCTGGACTGTTGTCTGTTAACTCCTCTCAGCTATTTCTAATTAAAATATAGAAAACACCTTAACAATAAGCTCAAAGCCATGAATTTGCTATAGTCCCTTAACTCACAGGCTAACCATCCCAAATCAGTTAAAAATTTTGAAGAAGGACTGGGTCTAAGCCTTGTATTCCTAAATGTGTTATACAGTCACAATGCCCATGAGAGTATCAATATTCATCTCACTTTTATATCAGTAAGAAATTCATACCTATGAAAACCTTAAATTTGAAATCAAAGTAAATTTTCTGCCATTTAAGAAATTATAACTTCATCTTGATAGTAATTATACAGATTTCTACCAATAGGTTATGGCTATGCAACAAATCCTAGCTAATCCTCCCCCTTCCAACAAAACCACTGCTTTTCCTTAGAGAGACAGCCCAATATTAACCACCTTAGTCCCCAAGCACAGGGAATAGGGGCGCTGACTGTTCTTTGACTTCTTCAAGCTGATTAAGGGGTGTTGAGATATTAGAAGAGGGGTGGGGGAAGAGTAAATTGATAAGCCTCTGACGCTATGTCTTCACTGCATCCAGATGGAATTCCAGAACATCAGAGATTTGAGAGGATCAGCTCAGTTTGCTTTATGAGTAGATATACCGAGGCTGTGTATTCTGCAATATACAATTCTCAGAACAAGTGTTAGTATCAAGAAAAAAAAATTTCCTTAGAGGGCTGACATTTTTTTAAAGATGTTGGTTCTAACAACTTTTCTTTTTTTCCCCCCTTTTTTAATTGGTTATAATATTTACGTTTCAAATTCTATCCCCTTATCCCATTTCCCCTTCCCACCCAGGAACCCCTTATCCCATCCCGCCTCCTTGTGCTTCTATGATGGTGTGATTTTCCAGTTTCTATGATGCTGTTTCCATTAACATAAACTGCCTCCTAGATTTCTAAATTCTTCCATTTGTGTTATTAAATCTCCTATTTTTATTTTTTCTTTTTTTCCCTTTTTCCCTTTTTTTCTCCTTTTTTTCTTTTTTTATCTCTTTTTTTAAATTGGGTAATATATTTGCCTTTCAGATTTTATTCCCTTACCCTACTTCCTCCCACCACACAGAAACCTCCTTTCCCATCCCCCCTCTTCATGCTTCTATGGGGCAGTGCCCGCACCTACCCCATCACTACTCCCTCCCCACCCTCACTTTTCTCTCCGCACTCTGTGTTCATTTTTTGGGGGACCAAGAAGTTCCTCTCCCACCTATGCCCAACCTATATCCTCCCCTACATATACTGCTGCAGTCCTGAGTCCCTCACTATGTGCTCCTAGGCTGGAGGTTTAGACACTTGGGGGCTCTGGTTGTTTGGTATTGTTGCTTTCCTCCTGGGGTCTTGGAATAGCTAATTCAGAGGATGATGCTCACAGATAAACACTGATATGATCAAGGGTTTCCCAATGGAGAACTTAGAGAGAAGACTGCATATATTTTATTACAAAATATTTTTTACTTATTTTCTTGCATACACATTTTTTGATTTATGATTTTGGATTGGTATATAATACTTATATATATAATTAATATCTGAGCTTCATTCAATCCTAGTATTCAGAGCATGGGTCCAGTTTGGTTAGTCTATCTTAAAGTGATAACTAATTTCCTCAAAACTAAAAATTGTCCTTGTAAGTCTGCTATAAAATGACTGAATCATCACAAGTCAGAATAATTTCATACCTTACACATAACAGGCCATATATTTCCACCTTCAATTGTAAGTTTTGCACATGTACTGGGTACATGAACATACCTTCATATTTTAAGTATTTTTGTCCTGATAAATATTCTTTCTTTGCTTGTTATTCATATTCTAATCTATGTCCTGACTAAATCATTATATGTATAATTATTATTCATACTAACATTATTTTCAGTATTTTATTAGTATAACATAAAAATACATTAATATCATATAATTTATTAATATTTACATACAGTTACACAATTTTTATCTATACTCTGAGGAAATTATACCTTTACTATTATAGCATGAACTAATATCTTGTGAACATGTTCAAACTTTAGTTAAGTGTTTTAGTGCCACATCAAAAAGTCTCATAAAGTTTTATGTGAATTTTCTTGATACCATGTATACAAATTTGAACAGGGCAATGTTTATAAAATTGTGAGAACTTATATAAAATTTGAATTTCAACAGGGAAGATTAGGAGAGAAAAAGAAGCTTGTAAAATTCTGGTGTTGATATGTACCATATTAAATTATGAGAAGAGATAAATTGG
The DNA here is from genome assembly GCA_019844195.1 of Rhabdomys dilectus. Taxonomy (NCBI): domain Eukaryota; kingdom Metazoa; phylum Chordata; class Mammalia; order Rodentia; family Muridae; genus Rhabdomys; species Rhabdomys dilectus. The sequence continues at coordinate 253,617 of JADRCG010008117.1, forward strand.
TTGACATACAAAGAAGATTCTAAAATAGTCCTTGCTATCCAATGTGCTAACATATAATGACATATGTAAAAAATCATTAACACAATAATTTAAGTAACGTTGCACTACTGTATACAGTGCTTTACAGATAAATTTAAACTTTTGATAATTCATTTCACCAGTACTAGAGAAAATTTATACACATATATACAAATGTTAATACAGAAGAATGCTCATATAAAGAAATTTATATTTTTTTACAAAATTACAAATTCAATTGACACAGTACATTCTTTTGATTTAACAAAATATATTTATGTTTAATCAACAGTTCAAACCCCTGATAAATATTTAACTTTTTGGTACTGTTAATATTAATTTCCCTCATTATAGGTTTGTATATGCCTTGCTATGTTACCTGAAAGAAATTACATGGGAATATCATTTATTCACAATGCCAAGGTTTATTATTGAATAAGAAATTGCTGTAGTATCTTCTCAGGTATACAAATAAATACTAAATGGTGATAAATTTTCATATTAATAAATTATTAAATAATTTAAGTGAACAGTACTTAAAAAGTTATCTATATTGGTTTTTGTTTTCTTTTAACACAATGTAACTAACACTGTGATTTAAGAAAGTATCTGTTCATCCTACAAGATAGAACAAAGTCATTCATTTTGAGAAGATCAATGGAAATTCTTTTATGACAATAGCATTGTGTGGTGACATTTTAAATCTCAATTTGTTGTATATTCTCAACTTGATTTAGGATAGAGGTATTTTCCTATTCCATAGTCATATAGCAACATATATATATATATATATATATATATATATATATATATGCATGTTATATCAATTTTAGTTTAAGATTCTGGCATATGCTTAATGAGGGGATAATATTTTAATTATTGAAACTCTCTAAGTTGCAGATAATGGAAGGCTTCCATTTTATTTTCAGCTTTTGTTTCAGTTTGAGGCAAATCAGCAGTTCCATGAAGCAATCATCTCCAATTGTTTTAGAAACTTAAACAGTAAGTTTTTTTTTTATTTCAAAAATATATTATAAAATGAACCCTTGCAAACTGAACCATAAGAAAAGTTAATTTAAAAAAATCATTTGAAATATGTTTTGCTGTTGTAATTGTGCTCACAACTTATCTGTTTATGAGAAATTTCCAGTGTAATCAAAATGATTTTCTGTTAAGTAGATCAAATATGGCAATTTAAATATCAATTAAAATTATCTTTCTTCACTGGATAGCCCTTTTCAGAACTATAATGCACCATAATGCACTTAGACTCTTCTGTCACTTTGTAAAGGCAAAATGTTCCCTAAAAAATATATTCATATAAAAATGTGTTTAAAGTTATTTTCCCTACCATTGGTGAATGAAAAATATGTAGGAGTTGTTATTAGTTTGTTTTACATAAAACAGTGCTTCAATAAGAGTTTGGATAATCTGCAATGTAGATATTTTAAGTGGTATTAGGGACCAAACAAAGTAAATAACAGTTGATGGGAAGATGAAGTCTTATTGAGGTACATGTCAGCAAAACAGGTTTCAAATGATTTTATGAACACAATGGCATATTTTACAAATATGACCTTATATATCTAAAAAGGCATGCATGTGTTAAGAAATAGTATTATTTGTATCTTAACAAATGAAGGTTCTAAATTGTCATCTGGATAAATAGTTTTTATAAAGTTAGCAGGTGAAATCTACATAGAACTTCTGTGGGACAAAAGAGGATAGTACGTTTATATAGGGGATAAATAAAAGAAGCTCATGTCTGCTGATGTCTGGAGAATTTTTTGGCTTGTTCAATCCTTAGGGGCTAGGGAGAAGCTTTTGGGGATAATAACAATTGTAGCTCTTGTAGAAGACTTGGGTTCAATTCCCAGCATCCATAGAATGACTAAAAATCATCTATAATTCCAGATCAAGGCCTCCAAACCCTCTTATGACCACCATGGTGACTGCAGTCACATAATACATATTGGAAACACCAATGTACATAACATTTTAATATGAAACTTCAACAATCACAATAAACAGACAAACTCCATGATAAAATTCGCTTATCTTAGGGGAACTTGGATGAAATTGGACATAGTAGAGGGATGGGAAACTGTATAAAACAATATACTGTATGAAAATAATTTATTTTCAATAAAAGAAAAAAGTTTTCAAATATGAGAATAAGTGTTAGTTGTGTAAATTTGAGTGATATGAAATTTACCTAAGGTTCTTTCCTTGCATACAGAGTCTCAAAAACCGTTCATAAGGAAAATCAGATACAAGGTAGAAAATTTGTGAGGAACAACATCTATAACTAGGTAAGTCTTGTTATACATATTTATATTCATATACACATATGTATACATTCCTGTATATGAACACAAACATGAAATATCAACAATGTATAATATTGTTTAGTACTTAAATGTGATTTTTAACTATAAATAGAGATGATACTCTGCTATCAAATTATGAACATTTTTACTGAATATTTTGATTATTACTGTCTTGCACACATATACACACACATTCACACATATGTTGTGTTTGTATCTATGTGTATAGTTACATATTATAAAATGCAAAATATATAATCATTTTATCAGTTTGTATTTGCTTCTTTAAAATTATATTAGAAGAATCCTACAACATTTTTACAAACTAATATATTGAAAAAAATCACATATTTGTTTTATTCCAAATATATTCATTTAATGTTTCCTTCAACATATAAAAACTTTTACTATATATGTGTAAAAATATATGTAACAAATATGAGCAAATTAAACATTGTTTAATTTTAATGTATATATTTACAATATATATACATGTACATATAAATGCATATACATATATATGTATACATGTGTATATATACATTGTATATGTACATACAATGTATATATATGCATATATATGCATATATATGTATATATACATGTATGTATATGTGTATATATATATATAATACTCTTCATATATATATTATGTACATAGGTGCAGATTTATATATGTGAATATCTACGTATGTACATATATGGGTAACAATAATAAACAATTATAACTAAAGAAGAGGTCATGAATTTGCAAGGAAATGGGGCATGAAATGACCAGGAATAAAGAGAAGAAGAGGAGGAAATGATGTATATACAGTGGTCATAAAGAAAATTATCTATCTTTATACCTATCTATAGCCATATGTGATATCCATATGTGATACTGTTTGAGTAGCCAGACTTAGTAAGTGGTAAATATTATGATATTTTTATTTTGCTACTTATAATATTAACATAATAAATGTAAGTACAAAAATTTATTTAGGAATTATATTTATGAATTAAGAAGCATACAGAAATATTAGACTAAAACAAACAGGTATTCTGTTATTCTGCATGTGCTGCATGAGAAAGCTTAAAATTAAAGTATGACATTAAGTACTTGGAAAATTTTAGGAAAACTAGTTTGCACTTATAAAATTCTAATATAGTTCCAACAATATAATCTGAATATTAAGAGTTGAAATGATGTAAGTTTTCAAAGGACTCTGAGGTATTCACTTGGTGATACTTAGATAGACTATAGTTATATATCTATTAAAACTAGGAGACAGCATTTTATTTTTGAAGAGTGATTAGTGGTCACTTTAGTGATATCTAAAGTTATAAGAAGAATATTGAGTCCTAAAAGTCTTTGAGTTTGCTATAAAGAGATATGGAGTGTTTCTGAGAATTAAAAGAAAAATATAGTATTATGTCTTAATATGTGTAGACCTCAAAAGGGTACTCAAACAAGAAACTGATGTTTACCTATTGGGCAGACCATATAATCATACTTTTATGTAATTCCTATATCAGGAAAGAATACATATTTAAAGTATTTTTTCTTCCTATACAGTAATGTGCTTAAAAACAACTATAAGAGGTTTTTTAGTCTTGGGGCTGCTGCTGAAAGATCTGCAACACTTCTGAATTGCATATACTGGAAAATCAAAAATGACTTCCAAAAGACAATACATTCTATATCCAAATAGGTCTTTTCAAAGGGAAAGCCATGTTATCAACCTAAATTCAAGAAGAAGGGTTAATTTTTCATCATCAAGTTGCAACTCAGAAAATAATATCAGTATCAGAAAGCCAGAAAACCGTGAGGTATGTCATAACTGGATTCTCTCAATACCTAAAAATGCAGCCAAAGATTCTGAAGTGGAAATTCCTATTCCCCCTAGTCTACACAGATCCCTGACTGATTCAAAAAACTCTTTGATTGGTTCAATCATAGAAGAATGTGGCAATGTTCAGATTCATTTTCCACGTAACAACCAAGGCCCTCAAAAAGTCATTATTAGTGGCTCCATAGAAATTGTTGAAAAAACCAAGAAAAAGCTTCTGCAACTCGCAGAAGAAGAGAAAGCCAAAAGTTACTCTGTGGCTATTCCTGTCAAGTCAAAATATCACCAATTTCTAATGAGTAAAAATGGGGGCAATCTTCAGAAAATCTGTGAGAAGACTGGGGCACGAATCATTTTTCCTACCTTTAAGAACAAGGATCAAGAATCAGTAACCATCATAGGAACAGAAGAGGCTGTTAAAATCGTGCAAAAAGACTTAGATGTTTTACTGAAAGATTTGGAGGATGTGGTGGAGGATAGCATTTTGATAAGTCCTAAGTACCACAATTACTTTGTCATGCAAAGGGGACAACTTTTACGAGAAATAATTAAAGAATATGGTGGTGTGTTTATTACATTTTCTTATGCAGGAAAACAGAGTACAAAAGTCACAATAAAAGGAGCAAAACCTTGTGTCGAAGCAGCAAAGAAACATATTCAGGGAATATTTGATCCCTTGGGTTCCCAAGTCACAACACAGTGTGTTGTTCCCCCCAAATTCCATCCTTTTATCATGGGACCTATCTGCTCTCGAATTCAACAGATTGAAAGAGACTGTAAAGTTCAAATCAAATTTCCAGACACAGACAAGACAGCTAGGAAGACACGTCCAGAGCTTCAGGAAATGGGGAAAGAAAAAGGTGGAAAGAATATAAAAAGTTTTGCTTCTACTTCTCCTAAGAAATGTGACACCTTGTCTATTTCAGGCAAAGTAGAAAATTGCAAGGAGGCCACACGAGCTCTGGAGAATCTTGTTCCTGTCACCGCTGAAGTTCAAGTACCTTTTCATTTACATCCTTACATCATTGGGCACAAAGGAAGTGGATTACGCAAGCTAATAAAGGACTTTGAAGTTCATATTCAAGTATCACAACCTGGAGGAAATTTTCACATCATATCAATTATGGGCCTTGAAGCAAATGTGGAACAAGCCAAAAAGAAATTGCAAAATCAAGTAAAAACCTTACAAATGGAACTGGACGATCAGACACTAAAAAATTTCAGGCAAACATTCAGATTAGATCCCAAATATCATTCCAAGATCTTTGGTAATAAAGGTATACTTATTTCCCAGATTTGCACAGAATATGATGTCACAGTCCATTTATCAAAGAAAGGAGGCAATTCAATCCAAGACCAAATTACCATTTCTGGCTCAAAAAGTAACATCCTTGGTGCCCGTGATGCAATAATGAACATGCTGCGTAAGATTGAAAAAACAGTTTCCAAGGAAATTCCACTGAACCATCAAGTTTGTGCCAATATTATTGGATTTGGTGGAAAGTCCATCCAGAAAATCATGGAACAATTCCAAGTAGACATCCGTGTACCTTCAAAAGGTTCTTGTAATAATTCTAGCATCATTGTAAGTGGATCATCCTGTAATGTTCAAGAAGCAATTGACTATATCTTAAGTCTTGAGAAACATTTCCTATCTGTTGGAAAATTCGATCCTCCATTGGACCATCATAAGCGTGGTGGTCTTTGCAACACAGCTGCAAGAACATCTAAGAGTTTTGGTAAAAAAAATGCTCTTCGTAATGCAAAATCCAGCACACATCCTCCACGTGTGGACAATTCTGAAGATTTACCCAAATTGAAACATCAAACATCTCCTAAGCTTCACCCTTGGAGACCATAACAAGAAGGTTAAAACAAATAAAGGGAAATTGTCCAAACCTGACAACCTGAGAATGTGGTAAAATTTTATTCTTAAACTGAAGTAGATATTGAATGCTTGGCATATTTCTGACATCGTCCTTATTAGTACATCACTGCTTATATAGTACATAATTTGGTAGTGAAAATGAGGGACTTCATCTTGAACGCTTGCAATATGTATCAAGTTAGCTACAATCTCCACCCAGGACTTGATCCTGACACTTTTACACATACTCTCTTGAGAAAGTTCATATATAACACAGGCTTCCTAATTTTCATGGCAAGTAGTATGCTATTTATCATTTTTACTATGAAGTTTAGCAACAGTCACAAGGAAGCTACCTCTATATCTTTACTAAATGATAACTCTCATTGCTACACAAATACAAATTTTTTTCTTTTTGCTTCTTCCATTACTTCTTTATTTATTTTCAAAATGTGAAAAATGTCTTCTTCACACTTGTAATGATTTACAACATAGGAAGAAAAACAGATTGTGGTCAGTAAACTATGAGTTGATGTGCTCTGGTACTACTTGCACATCAAAAACAGCATATTGCTGGTATTCCAGAGGACCACAAATGCTAAAGATCATAATAATGCATTAATTGACTTTCCTCACATAATGTTGCTATATTGATGAACTAAAAAATATATAAATTTATTTTAATGCTTTAGGCACACTCTTTAGAAGTCTTCCTTGATAATAAAATTTGAAGCCAAGAATAGACTGTTTTCATCTTTCTTACAGTGAACTCTTGGGCCTTGTAAGTTTTATATTAATTTGTGTCAATTTTTTTGGTTGTTTTATTTTTTTATTTTTCATTTTACTTTTTAGTTTCAATCACTACTAAAAGAGTTACTGCTAGAGCACAGCTGAGGTCTGAGATTCAAATCCACATTCTCCAGGATGTTCCTCCATTCCATTCTGCTAATTGCCCAAGTCTTATTATCTCAGGAGCTTTAATCCACTGACTAGTCAGTATAATGAATGCATGCATACCAAACTCCAGAACAACACTACTTAGAAGTCCTAAAGCTGACTTAGCTGTGTCCTATCTTGTTCTTGAATCACAGCTACTCAACCTCTGTCCCACGGAGCTTTTTTTGTCTATTTCCCCACAAGTGTTTAACCCAAGATCATCATCCATGAGCAAAAGATGAGACTGTTGCCTTACAAAGATGTTGAAAAATTTTAAGGTAATTCAGTCTTCTATACATCTATATATGACCTCTCCAAATCGCACCACACAGAATAAAAGAGAGGTCATGCTCTCCTGAGTGTTGCAGTTGGTGAGGGACATGGGCAGTTCTCCAACTCTCAAGAACACATCAGTGCCAGCTTGCCCACCTATCATAAGGTGAGGGATGGAGGATGGTAAGAGGGAATCTCTCCATCCATGCCACCACCCAGCATAAAAGAGATATGGCCAGCTTTCCCATGCTCATGCACTCTGAGACTCCTTACCTGCAACCACATCTAGTGCCAATTCTACTATGCAGCCCAGATGAGGTGTAGAGCCTTATCTACAGTGGGTGAGAAGCAGGGACAGCTCTTCTGCTCTCATGACCCTGTTAGGACCAGCTCTCCCAACTATGGCTGATGTTGAGGGTAAATGAGGTATGAGTGGTCTTTTTCCCACTTGATGCCACTATACAGCAGGTGAAAGCCAGCTTTTCCATACTTGGGACCCTTGGAACCAGCTTTACCTGCAATCCCCACATCCAGGTCAGTCCTTCTGTGCTGCTCAGGTGAAGTACAGGACCTTCTCTTCCAAGTGCTGCAGCAGGTGATGAGTAGGACCAGCTCTGATGCCCTCTTGAACCCAGACAAAGAGTTTTTACATGCCCCAGGTGTTGAGAGGTAGGAGGGGAGAAAGGTTTCATGCCCTCTCTAATGCAACAGCATGGGAGATGAGAAGTAGGGCCAAGCTATCTCACACTTACTTTCTAGGGGTAGGCGTTCAGCTCACCCCCAACTCCTGCAATGTGAAGCTCTACATCTTCTGAGTACTACAGCTGAATAGGAATGAATCAGCTCTCCTGATCGCATGCCTCAAGTGCCAGCAATCCCTTGATGCCCAGGTGAGGTATGGGCCAATTCTGCACACATTCAGACATCAAAATATCCTGGGGCAGCAACTCAGATCTTGCATTTCTGCCTGGTATTTGAAGGTAACAGATCCCTTCTGCTGCAAGGCCATAGACTGTAACTTAGCCTTCATGGCAGCACAGGCCAGGTCCCAGATGCCAGGTGCCAGCATGGTCCCAGGTATCATCACCAGATACTCACATCAGGCTATTCCTTACTACCCTCTAGTTTTTAGTTCTGCTTCTCTTCATTGAATGCACATCCTATTGATTCTCTCTGTGTGTCCTTTCTCCACCACTTACTACTTCCTCTTAGTGGTGCCCAGGGTCTCTGTGTGACTAGAGTCATCTCAGGAGTACATTATGGTTCCAGACAGTGGTCATCTCAGTCAAAATTTGTTCCCCCAGGCCCACATAGCACCAGACTCAATATCATCTCAATATAGCTCCCTGTCTGTGTCTCATGGATCCAGATAGGTAGTCATCTCTGACTCACTTTTGCCCAGCACAGCCATCTGGCTCCTTGCAAGTTCTTCTGTCTTGGGCTCACCCCTGTCCAGGATCCATGTTCTGAGGCTGGGTTCTTCTTGTCTCCTGCTTTTATCTCATCCTGAGAGCCCATCCTTGCCTGATTGGCACTGCAATGATGGTTGTCTCAGGCTAGCACCATGTAGAAGCACCATAGCACTGGAATGGTGGTTCTCTCAGGATCACTTTTTTTTCTTCTTGAATAGTTTATTTAAATTTCAGACGTTTTCACTTTCCCCATTTTCCCCCACCCAGAAACTCCCTATCCATCCTCCCTCCCTCCTTCTTCTATGAGGATGTGCCCCCCCAACCAATCTCATCTCCCCGGCCTCGAATTCTCCCACACTGTGCCATCCAGCCTTCACAGGACCAAAAATTTCCTCTCTCACCTTTGCTCAAAAAGACCATCATGCCCTACATAGACAGCTGGAGCCATGGGTCCCTCCCTTTGTGCTCCAAGACTGGTGGTTTATACACTGGGAGCTATGGTTGGTTGGTGTTATTGCTCTCCCCATGGGGCTGCAAACCTTTTGAGATCATTCAGTTTTCTCTCTAACTTCTTCATTGAGAACCCTATGATTAGTTCAATGGTAAGCTGTGAGTATTCTCCTCTGAATATGTCAGGCTCTAGAAGACATCTAAGAGACAACTATATCACACACCTCTTAGCATGCAGTTTCTGGTATGAACATCAGTGTCTAACTTTGGTGACTGCACATGGGATGGATACCCTTTTGGAGCAGCTTCTGGACCTCCCCTCCTTCAGTTTCTGTCCCACACTTTGTCTCAATATTTGTTCCCATGAGTATTTTGTTCCCCCTTCTAAAAAGGACCAAAGCACCCACACTTTGGTCTTCCTTATTCATGAGCTTCATGTGGTCTGGAAGTTGTATCTTGGGTATTTTGAGTTTTTGAATTAATATCTACTTATCAGTGAATGCATACCATCTGTGTTCTTTTGTGATTAAGTTACCTCACACAGGATAATATTTTCTAGTTCCATCCATTTGCCTAAGAATTTTATAAATTCATTATTTTCAATAGATTGATACTCCACTGTGTAAATGTACCACATTTTCTGTATCCATTTCTCTGTTGAAGGACATCTGAGTTCTTCCCAGTTTCTGGCTATTATAAATAAGGCTGCTATGAACCTAGGGGAGCATATGTCCTTGTTATATGTTGAAACATCTTCTGGGTATATGCTAAGCAGTGATATAGCTGGCTACATAGGTAATGCTATGTCCAATTTTTTGAGGAACCATTAGACTGATTTCCAGATTGATTCTATCAGCTTGCAATCCCACCAACAATTGAGGACTGTTCTTTCTCCAAATCCTCCTGAGCATCTGCTATTACCAGACTAGTGTGTGGTGGAATTGGGTTCGTTTTGATTTGTATTTCCCTCATGTTGAGCATTTCTTTAAGTTCTTCTCAGCCATTTGAGTTTCCTCAGTTGAGAATTCTTTGTTTAGCTCTGTACCCCATTTTTAATAAGGATATTTGGTTGTTTACAGTCTAATTTCTTGAGTTCTTAGTGTATATTGGATATTAGCCCTATATTGGATGTAGGATTGGTACGGCTTTTTGTCCAATGTGTTCGTTGTTGTTTTGTCTTATTGACAGTGTCCTTTGCCTTACAGATGCTTTGCAATTGTATGATGTTCCATTTGTCAATTCTTTATGTTAGAGCCTAAGCCATTGGTGTTCTGTTCAAGAAATTTTCCCCTATGCCCAAGTATTTGGGGTTCTTCCCAAGTTTAGTTTAAGTGTACCTGGTCTTATGTGAAGGTCTTTTATCCACTTGGATTTAAGCTTTGTACAAGGAGTAAGAATGGATTAATTTGCATTCACTTACATGCTGACCTCCAGTTGAACCAGCACCATTTGTTGAACATGCTGTCTTTTTTCCACTGGACAGTTTTATATTCTTTGTCAAAGATCAAGTGACCATGGGCTTGTGGATTCATTTCTGGGCCTTCAATTCCATTCCATTGGTTTTCTAGCTGGTCTTTGTACCAAAACCATGCTGTTTTTATCACAATTGCTCTGTAGTACAGCTTGAGATCATGGATGGTGATTCCTTCAAAAGCTTTTTATTGTTGAGAATAGTTTTCTCTATCCTGGTTATTTTGTTATTCCACATGAATTTGCAAATTGCTCTTTCAATCTCTATGAAGAATTGAATTTGAATTTTGATGGTGATTGCATAAAAACTGTAGATTAATTTTGGCAAGATGGCCATTTTTACTATATTTATTCTGCCAATCCATGAGCATGGGAGATCTTTCCTTCTTCTGAGATCTTCGATTTCTTTCTTCAGAGACTTGAAGTTCTTGTCATACAAATCTTTCACTTGCTTGGTTAGATTTGCATCAAGGTATTTTATATTATTTGTGACTATTGTGAAGGGTGTCATTTCCCTAATTTCTTTCTTAGCCTGTTTATCCTTTTAGTAGAGGAAGTCTACTGATTTGTTTGAGTTGATTTTATATCCTGCCACTTTGCTAAAGTTATTAAGTTTAGGAGTTCTCTGGTGGAAGTTTTGGGGTCACTTAAGTATACTATCATATCATCTGAAAATAGTGATATATTGACTTCTTCCTTTGAAATTTGCATCCCTTTGACTTCCTTTTGTTGTCTAATTCCTCTGCCTAGGACTACCAGTGTTACACTGAATAGGTAAGGAGAGAGTACATAGCCATTTCTATTCCCCGATTTTAGTAGGATTGCTTCAAGTTTCTATCCATTTAGTTTCTTGTTGGCAACTGACTTGCTGTATATTGCTTTTGCTATGTTTAGGTATGGGCCTTGGATTCTTGTTCTTTCCAAGACTTTTACCATGAAGGAATATTGAATTTTGTGAAATGCTTTCTCAGCATCTAATGAGATGATCATGTTGTTTTGTTTTTTCCTTTGAGTTTATTTATAAAGTGGATTTCATTAATGGATTTTTGAATATTGAAACATCCCTACATTCCTGGGATAAAGCCTAATTGATCATGATGGATGATTATTTTGATTTGTTCTTGGATTTAGTTTTCAAGAAATTTATTGAGTATATTTCATCGATATTCATAAAGGAGATTGGTCTGAAGTTTTCTCTTTTATTTTGTCTTTTTGTGATTTAGGTATGAGAGTAATTGTGACTTTATAGAATCAATTGGGTAGTGTTCTTTCTGTTTCTATTATCTGAATTAGTTTGGTAAGAATTGGTATTAATTCTTCCTTTAAGGTCTGATAGAATTCTGCCCTAAAACCATCTGGTCCTGTACTTCTATAGTGGGGAGACTTTTAATGACTCCTGCTATTTTTAGGGGTTATGGGACAGTTTGGATAGTTTATCTGCTTATGATTTAACTTTGGTACCTGGTATCTCTCTAGAAAATTGTCCATTTCATCCAGATTTTCCTGTTTTGTTGACTATAAGCTTTTGTAGTAGGATCTGACGATTTTTTTAATTTCCTCAGTTTCTGTTGGTATGTCTCCCTTTTCAGTTCTGATGTTATTAATTTGGATACTGTCTCTGTGCCTTTTGGTTAGTCTGGCTAAGGGTTGATCTATCTTGTTGATTTTCTCAAAGTACCCCAGGCAAAGGCTATCATGAATAAGATGGGATATGAACATGGACAGGGCCTGGGGAAGTCTCATCAAGGAAGAATTGAACCCATATCTCCTAAACATAAGCAAGATAAAAAGGGGTTGGGTTTTTCCTAGGGGCCGCTGAGGGCTTCTTGCCTATACCATGGAAAACGGAAGAGGCGGTGTGGGTTCCTCAGTGGCCACTTTCCTCCAAAAAACTTGAAGCCGTTGTAAAATTAGTAAAAGAACAGCTCATTCTAGGAAACCTTGAACCCTCTATGTCACCCTGGAATACACCCATTTTTGCAATCAAGAAGAAATCGGGCAAATGGCGGCTCTTACATGATCTTAGAGCCATCAATGCCCAGATGAACCTTTTTGGACCTATTCAGAGAGGGCTCCCTGTTCTTTCTGCCCTTCCACAGAAATGGCCTCTGCTTATAGTAAACATTAAAGATTGCTTTTTTTCTATTCCCTTATGGCCCCAGGATCGGCCCCGCTTTGCATTTACAGTGCACACTATTAATCATGCTGGGCCAGATAAATGATATCAGTGGAAGGTCTTGCCTCAGGGCATGGAAAACAGACCCACCATTTGCCAGGCTTTTGTGCAGGCTGCCTTGGCTCCATTACAATCCAAGTTTCCCACTGTTCTTATTTTCCACTATATGGATGATATTCTGATTGCTCATCAAGATATTCATATGCTAGAACAGGTTTATCCACAGTTGACCCATTTGTTAGAACAGCGGGGTTTAAGGTTGGCAACAGAAAAGGTCCAGTTCGCCCATACTGGAGAGTTTTTGGGGACCTCTATATTCCCTGATTATGTCTATCCTCAAAAGGTGGAGATTCGCAAAGACAGACTCCACACTCTCAATGATTTCCAAAAGCTCTTGGGGGATATTAATTGGCTACGTCCATTTTTGAAAATCCCTACAATGACCTTAAAACCTCTATTTGCCATTTTGGAAGGGGAGTCTGAGATTACCTCACCCCGATATCTTACCCCTGCTGCCCGTCAGGTGCTGCACCATGTTGAGGAAGCTTTACAACATGCTCAACTAAAACGAGTTGACCCCTCTAGTTCATTTGCTTTGTGCGTACTACAGACCCATGGACTGCCGACTGCTGTTTTGTGGCAGCGAGGACCCCTTTTGTGGGTCCATCCCAATGTGTCTCCCAACAAGGTCATTGAGTGGTACCCAAAAATGGTTGCTCAGCTTGCGATTCAGGGCATAAAATTGACTATATCACATTTTGGGAAAGAACCAGCTGACCTCTTTGTCCCCTATACAGCTCATCAAGTTCAGGTTTTGGCGGCTACATCCAATGATTGGGCAATATTAGTGTCTACCTTCCTGGGCAAAATTGATAATCATTATCCCCATCACCCGCTTTTACATTTTGCTTCTCAACATCCCCTGGTATTTCCTAGGGTTACCTCTTCCCAGCCAACTGGGGGTGCCTTGACCGTATATACTGATGGATCCTCCACCGGTTTGGGGGCCTATGTAGTGGGAGAGAAAGTGGTCACAAAACAGTTTACAACTACCTCTCCCCAATTAATAGAATGCCATATGGTCTTGGAAGTCCTTAAGGTTTTTTCAGTTCTCCTTAACATTATTTCTGATTCTGTGTATGTGGTTAATGCTGTTAAAGTTTTGGAAGTGGCGGAAATTATAAAAGCCACAAGCCCCCTATATACTGCCTTTTTAAATATTCAACAGGCTCTGCTCGCTAGAAAGACTCCAGTGTTCATCACTCATATTCGTGCCCATTTTGGCCTTCCGGGCCCAATGAGCAGGGGCAATGATCTTGCTGATCAAGCAACCAAATTAGTGGCGGCTGTGCTACAATCATCTGTAGACTTAGCAAGAGCCTTTCATGATAATTTTCATGTGACGGCGGAGACTTTGCGCCGTAGGTTTTCTATTTCCAGAAAAGAAGCTAGAAATATTGTCATTTCTTGTCAAAACTGTTGTGAGTTCCTGCCCACACTACACGTGGGGATTAACTCCCGAGGCATACAGTCGTTACAGATTTGGCAGATGGATGTCACTCACATCCCAAATTTTGGAAAATTACAATATCTTCATGTTTCCATTGACACCTGTTCTGGGGTTATTTCGGCCACTCCTCTGGCAGGTGAAAAGGCCTCTCATGTTATTCAACACTGTCTTGAGGCTTGGAGTGCCTGGGGTCAGCCAAAGATCCTAAAGTCAGATAATGTCCCTGCTTATACTTCTAAAAAATTTTCTCAGTTCTGTGCAAAGATGGGTGTCACCCACTTGACGGGTTTACCCTATAACCCGCAAGGCCAGAGCATTGTGGAGCGCGCCCACCGCACCATAAAAACTTATTTGACTAAACAAAGAGGAGGTCTGAAGGATTTTCCTCTCCCTGGCCCTAGGGTGGCCATTTCTATGGCCCTATTTACTCTCAATTATTTGAATTTAGACGAGCAAGGCCATTCTGCGGCCGATCGTCATTGCTCAGAGCCTGCTCGACCTAAGGAGTTGGTCAAATGGAAGGATGTGTTATCTAATGAGTGGAAAGGACCGGATCCTATTTTAATAAGATCCAGGGGAGCTGTTTGTGTTTTCCCTCAGGGCGAGGAAGTCCCGTTCTGAATCCCAGCAAGACTGACGAGAAGAGTGATCGAGCCTGACCAAGATGCAAAAAAGGGACCTGAATTGGACCAAGATGCTGAACTTCAGCCTGCTGATAGCCTGCTTCCTCCTTCAAGTTCCTAGTGCTATGGGAGTTCAGAGATGGGCAATCATGAACACTTTCCCGCTACCCATGCCAGTTATGCACAATGCACAGGTGTTCCCGCGTTTTTTCACAACGAATAGGACTCTGGGCCTTGCATTTATCCCACTAGATGAGCAAAGCCATGCAGTTATTACCAACAATACCTATGTGTTAAAAGGAAGTTTGTGCTTTACTGTTATCCCTTCTCCCAATAGAACTAGTCAATGTATCCAACTTTATATTTGCCATTATTGAAGTGAATTCTATTGGACTTGACCCTAACAGAGGGATTATCTACCTGGATCTCCTCAATCTTTTCTTATTTTAAGGAATGGGTGGGGGTGGGACTTTTTGGAGCCGTGCTCTGCTGCGGTCTGGTGCTCACGCTCTGGCTCGCTTGTAGACTTAAGGCACAGCGCCAACAGGATAGGGTGGTGATTGCGCAGGCACTTGTAGCGCTGGAGCAGGGCAATTCTGCTGCTTTTTGGATAGCTATAATGAAGGATTGGCCAAAAGACCTGTCGGAGCAAAGTCACTATCTTTTCTGAATCCCTTCGGGCGGCCCTTGCACCTCCGGGAGCTATAACTCCATTGCACGAGAGATGGGCGCTCGTCATTTCCTTGCTACCCTTGGGAGCCTAGTCCGGGCTTGAGAAGGGCTCAAGTTCCCATTGCACCTCGAGACCTGAGACTAGGTTGCTCTCACCTTCTAATATCTGGGAGGGCTCCAGTTCCCATTGCACCTCAGATGAAGGATGAGACACAGGCCTGCCCCACTGGTTAAGGAAGGGTTTTTCAGTGACCTCTTCTTGGTGAACAGCGGGTGGCTGCCTGGCCCACAGCTTTTTCCTTCAGTGACTTTTCCCGTAATGGTCAATTAAAAGAGAAGGGGCAGATGTGGGGAGCGGCTCCGCTATTACATTACGGTGTGTGCACTTGCTCACGTCCTAGGTAGAGTAAACAAGAACGTGCACATATGCTTATGCATCACCCCTTCCTGGCGAGTGTGCCCAGGCCATAAGTTAAATGGTCTGAGACAGCGGGAGCCTGTCAGGAGCTGCCACGTCCTAAGCGAGCATTAGGCTCTATATAAGGGATGGGTTTTCTGTCCTTGGAGTCCTCCACTTCTCGTTGCCTGAAGAAGCTTGTGATCTCGCTCTCAAGATGCATTAAAGCTTCATCTGCAGAAGGATCCTGTGTGTACTGCGTCTTTCCTGCTGGCGGGAGGTAGCGCGGGACAATCAGGGCCATCATTAATTGTACATTGGGGGATAAGTGGTGGCTTATTTTTTCAGTAGTTGGGCCTTCAGTGTCTGATATGTTCTTTCTTTTATTACTTGGCCCTGAGGGTTGTGGGGAATTTCTGTATGGTGGGGAATTTCTGTATGGTGTTCAATTTCCTAGCATGTACAGAAGGTTTTAAATTGAGAGCTACTGAAGGCGGGCCCATTATCAGTTGTTATCTGTTGAGGAATACCCATGATGGCAAAGGTATAGAGCATATGCTAAAACAGTCTTTTTGAGTTTTCACCTGTCTGGGCTGTAGCCCATATAAAATGTGAGTAAGTATCTATGGTGACAAAAACATATTTTAGTCTACCAAATTGGGGAATGTGGGTGACATCAATATGCCAAAAGGCATTGGATTTGAGGCCTCGAGGATTGGTGCCCATCGTTTGTAAAGCTGGGCTGGTAATTAGTGATGGACAAGAGGCACATGTTTTTATTATCTTTTGGAGCTGAGCAAGGGAAATGTGGGTGAAGCGAGCATGAATCCTCTTTAGATTTGTGTATATACATGAATGAAAGTGGTCCGCTTGCTCAGTGAAGGCTATGAATGTCCCTGTTGAGGCAGTTTGGTCAGCGAGTGCATTTCCTTCAGATATAGGACCTGGCAGAGGACTGTGGGATCAGATATGCTGGATATAGATGGGGGAAGCTCTCTCATGTAGGAGGCAGAGACCTGTATGATTAGAAGGGAGAGTGGGTTGTCATCTAGTTTAATAAATGATCTTGACAACCAGGAAAGCAAATTGACAGCATATATGCTGTCTGAAGAGGTTAAGGGGGCCTTTGAATTCTTTCAGAGCTAGGTAAATAGTACATTGGGGAGAGTGGTGGGGGAGCTCTTTGAATTGGAAGATAGGGCGTTCATCTTCAGGGAAGCAGTATATTACTGTTGCAGGTCACCTCTTCCCCCCACCGGTAAATTTTGAGGGGACTCCTGTTATGGGCTCTCTTGAGAATAGTTTTGGGGGTAGCCATCACAACAGAGGGAGGGCAGAGGCCCTCTTTTCGTCAGGATAATGGCTGTCAATTTGTCCTTGGAACCTTATTAAGCTGATAGAGAAGTGGGAATGATTTTTGATTAGCCACTGAACATTGGAGAGGGAGAAGGGGTGACAAGAATGTCAGGTTCTTTTCCTAGGGTTTGTAGGGCTCTATCCCTGCCATTTTTAATCATGTTGGAAAATGCATTTACTTCATTTAAAAATCAGGGCGCACCACGCATTGGGGTTTGGAGCCATTCTAACACCCCCTGAGGTTTGTAAAGGGCTCCTACAAGCATAGGGGAGGAATTAAAGATAAGGAGATGTACAGGTATGGTTGGGTCATACCTAGCAAGAGCCATATCTTTTAGGGCTGAATTGACAGAGGTTAGGGCTTGGACTGCTTCTGGGGACAATGTTCTTGGGGAGGAGGGACTTTTATCTCCTTTCAGAAAGTTAAAGAGAGGTTGAAGGATGCTTGTGGGAAGGTGGAGCTAGGGTCAAAGCCAATTGAGATTGTCCAAAAAGCTCTGGAGGGAGGCGAGAGTTAATTGTTGAGGGAAGAAAAGGGTGGGTTTGCGGGGGCATATTGAAGTAAGGGAGATCTTTGTTCCTAGAAATGCAATGGGGGAATAAGTTGGATTTTGTGAGGGACTATTTTGAATCCTACGGCAGCTAGGGAAGGTAGTAGCTGGTCCTTAAGTTGGGAGGAGGTAGAAGCATCTCCTCAGGCCAAGATGTCATCCATGTAATGATAGATGTTGAGTCCTTTGTCTAAATAGGGTTTTAATGCAGTGGCTACAGCCTCCTGACAAATGGTAAGACTGTTAGTCATTCCTTGGGGAAGAATGGTCTATTCATATCATATTCTGAGGCTTGGCCAGAGTTGTTAATTGGGGGGCACTGAGAATGCAAATCATTCACAGTCCCGGGGGTGGAGAGGGATGGAAAAAAAAAGCAATCTTTTATGTCTATTGCTAATAGAAGAACATTGGCAGAAGTGGCTGAGATGTAGGGTAGCACTCTTTAAGGGGAGCCCCAGATATGCATGGTTTTGTTAATTGCCCTCAAATCATGCAACAGTCTCCACCCCCCAGCTCTTTTTTATATCAAACACAGGGGTGTTCCATGGACTGTGGGAGGGGCGGATTATTGTAGGTACAGCTGCTCCTCTAGGAGTTCTCTGAGACCCATAATCTTCTCCCTTAATAGAGGCAATTGTGGGACCCAGATGGCTTCGACAGAGAGCCAATCAAGGCAGGGAATACTAAATTTAACATTGGCCCCTAGAATTGGAGGTGATTTTGAGGGGAGTTATTTGGGTCTTTTGGGGTACTATTTTCTTCATAAGTAATATCCTCTATCTTAATGTGCTCTCTTTCTGGCTGCGTGGTAAGCACCACATCTAAGGCTTGTAAGATATCTCTCTCTAAGAGATTGGTGGCTACTTGAGCCACCAGGGGGCGTATGAGGCCTGTAGCCCCATCTGGGTCTTCCCACATATAGGTATGTTTGGTGATGAATGCATAAGAGGTACCCCCTATGCCTATTTTTATTCCATTGGACTTTAGTAGGGCATATATTTGTGTGGCCTGGGGTGACTTTTTATGTGATGTAGAGTTCCTCGTGACAGGAAAGAGGAGAAACACTTTTCCCAATGGGAAAGTTCCCTTGGCCTATTTGGCTTTGGGGGATTTCAAATGGTTCAAGAGTGCCAAGCCTTCCTGCAGATTTAAGGACTGGCAGCTGCCTTGTGGCTTTTAAATGGCTGCTGCATTACCAGGTTTATTCTTTTTGTTTTAAGAGAGTCTAGATAGAGAGTCTTTGCCAACGCCTGTCACAGGCTGTTGGCATTTAAGCAGAGACCAACGGAACCTTCAACCAACACTAGAGAGTGCTCTGGCCAGAGGGTATCAGTTGTTCCTTCAGCTTATTATGTGATGGCTCTGATTGAAAACACAGGAGGAAAAACCAGGTTGCTTGTTTCCAGAGTTGGTTAGCTCACCTTCCCGTGGTATCAGTTCCTGTGGCTGCATGGCTTTCCGAGGCCCAACATTTGAGGCACCAGGTGTGGGTGCCTTGTTCTGGAGGGTATCCCACAACCATCTCCCGACTGGGGACAGGGTGAGAGCAGGGAGGGCTCACTACTGTCTCTGAGCTGCCTCCGACCTGTGCCTCCACTGTCTGTAGGTCTCCAGCCTGGCCTGATGCGGGAGGTCGAGGCCAAAGGACACAGAGTGAGAGCAGGAGGGGAGATTGCCTGCCCCTGCAGCTGCCTCTGGAGCCCTGTTTCTGCCCTGTCTCTTCCAGGTGTTGCCCCGGGCTCTCCACACTGAGCTGGTCCAGTCCCGGGGTGGGCCAATAAGGAGCCGGGTAGCTGGCAAGAAAGTGGCTTGGTGTCCCAGGCAGGTTCCAGGAGAGCAGAGCTCTTCCCCAAGTGTTACAGCTTTTGTGACAAAAACTCTCGGAAACCAGGATGATTCTTGAGCTGGCGCCTTTTTACTTCCCCTAAATACAGCCCTTATATACAGTTTTGGAGTGGGTTAGGGTCTGACAGCAGATAATGTCTATTGGCTTGATCTGAGAGATTGGAGATACCTCATATGCATACAGGAGAGCCCGAGGGACCGTACCTCATGACTGATGGTCATAAACTTCTTTGTGGGAGGGGTTGTTGGACGACTGAAGCTAAGTGTAAAGAACCAGGGCCTGGGAGCAGAGCTGAACTCCTGCCGATAAATGTTCCAGTGTTCCAAACTCATGCTCAATCAAACACCCAGCTTCTTCTCACAGCCTACTGCCCTACAGGACTTAAGTCAAATTATACACTGGTTGGCTACTTGAACAAATTCTGTGCCACCATTGCTCTATCATATTTTGTAGGCAGTACAGATTGTAGGTCTGTGGTTTTGTGGCTGGAATGGGATATATGTTTTTCTCTTATTAGTCTGCAGAAAACCTTTTCACACTGAGAAGTCTAGAAGATAGAGGAGAAGGCACAAAGTAGGTACCAGCTCTCTTTCTCCATGTCCAATTAGTTCTGTGAATAATATCCTTGGCAATTAGGTCACCACTGTCAGTTTGCAGAGAACAACCTTTTGTCTTAGCATCAGTCTGGTTTATTTGAGGATGAGCAAAGAACTCAACTGAATGCAAGCAAGACCTGCCACTGAAAGCCATAGATAGAGACAAGAGACAGCCAGTTGAGACTTAGTATCTCCCATTACTAGAAGTCTTCATTTAGAATCATCTTTACAGATTCTATGAAGTTCCCACTGCACTAGGTTTCCACACAACGCCACAAAAGACCTAAATTCCATCTGTCAATCCTCACACTGTCTTCCTCCATTTCCTCCCACACCACTTTATCCTTCCTGTTTTTATCCATAACCACCACAATCCACCTTTAACATCTATACTACTTTTCTTTTCCAGGGAGATCTATGCATCTCCACCAGGAAACCTTTTCCTTACCTCTCTGGGTCCATAGATTCTAGCTTGGTTATTATGTACTTAGAAGGTAATATACAATATTAGTGAATAAATATGTTTTGGCTTTCTGGGTCTCGATGACTTCACTCAGAATGAGGGTTTTTTTTTGTCAAATTTCATCTGTTTTTCTGCAAACTTCATGATGTCATTTACATTTTAACAGTCAAGTAATATTCAATTGTGTAATTGTACCAATTTTTTTTTAAATCCATTCTCCATTTAGGAACATGTAAGCAATATCCTGTTTATGACTATCATGAATATACTCAAAATGTATAAGGTTGATCGAGTGTCCTTATTGTAGGATGGACTGTCCTTTGAGCATATACTAAAGACTGGTATAGCTGGGTAATGAAGTTGATAGATTCCCAATTTTCTGAGAAACAGTCATATTGATTTTCATACTAGCTTTAGAAGTTTGCATTTCTCAACAATGGAGAAGTGTTTTCCTTGCACATTCTTGCCAGCATAAGGTGTCACTTCTATTAATGATCTTAGCCATTCTGACAGGTTCTGACAGGTGTACAATGAAATCTAAAAGTAGTTTTATTTACATTTTCCTGGTGGCTAAGGATTTTAACCATTTCATTGACTGTTTCTCAGCCACCTGAGATTCCTATATTGACAATTCTGTTCAGATCAGTACCTATTCCTATTGAAATATTTTCTTTTTGACATATAGTTTCTTAAATTCTTTATATATTTTGGAAATAAGTCCTCTTTCTTATTTATTAATTATTCTATTTATTACCATTTCAAATCTTTCCTGCTTCCTTGTCTCTCCTCTGCAAACCCACATCCTGTCCCCCCTCCTCTTTATCTCTAAGAGGGTGCTCACTCACTTCCTCACCCACTCCTGCCTTATCCTCTAGCATTCTCCTTCACTGGGGCAACAAGCCTACACAGGACCAAGAGCTTCTCACTGATGCCAGATATGGCAATCTTCTGCTACATATGTAGCAGGAACCATGGACTGACTAATGTATACTCTCTGGGTGGTGGTTTAATTCTTAAGAGCTCTGAGGAGTCTGGATAGTTGATATTGTTGTTCTGCCTATGGAGTTGCAATCCCCTTCAGCTCCTTCAGTCTTTTTTCTAACTCTTCCATTGTGATCCACAAGAAAAATTTGAAGCAATCCCACTAAAATCAGGGACTTCACAAGGCTTCCCACTCTCTCCCTACCTATTCAATATAGTACTGGAAGTCTTAGCCAGAGAAATTAGACAGCAAAAGGAAGTCAAATAGATATAAACTGGAAAGGAAAAAGTAAGAAAATCACAATTTGCAGATAATATGATAGTATAACTAAGTGACCCCAAAGTTTCTACCAGAGAACTTCTAAACCTGATAAAACACTTCAGCAAAGTGGCTGGATATAAAATTAACTCAAACAAATTTGTAGCCTTCCTCTACTCAAAGAATAAACATATTGAGAATGAAATTATGGAAACAATACTCTTCACAATAGTCACAAACAATATAAAATACCTAGGTTGGAATCTAACAAAAGAAGTGACAGCTCTGTAAAACAAGAACTTCAAGTCCCTGAAGAAAAAAAAATGAAGAAGATCTCAAAAGATGGAAAGAACTCTCATGCTCATGTATTGGCAGAATTAATATAGTAAAAATGTTCATCTTTCCAAAAGCAATCTACAGATTCAACACAATCCCCATTCAAATTCTAACTCAATTCTTCATAGAGTTGGAATGAGCAATTTGTAAATTCATTTGGAATAAGAAAAAAATGCAAGATAGCAAAAAGTGTTCTCCACAATAAAAGAACTACTGGGGGAAAAACCATCCCCAGTCTCAAGCTGTACAAAGGAATAGTGATTTTAAAACTGCATGATATTGGTACAGAGACAGGCAAGTAGATCTGTGGAATAGAATTGAAGATTAAGAAATGTCCCCACACATCTATGGTCACTTGATCTTAGATAAAGGCGATAAAATCATTCAGTGGAAAAAAGACAGCATATTCAAAAAAAGGTGCTGGTTCACTGGAGGTCAGCATGTACAAGAATGAAAATCAATCCATTCTTATATCCTTGTACATAGCTCAAGTCCAAATGAATCAAGGACCTCCACATAAAATCAGATAGATACATAGAAACTAATAGAAAAAGAAGTGGGGAAATGCTTTGAAAACATGGGCACAGGGGAACGTTCCTGAACAGAACACCAGTGACTTACACTTTAAGATCAAGAATTGACAAGTGTACCTCATAAAATAGCAAAGCTTCTGTAAGGCAAAGGACACTCTCAATAGGACAAAATAGAAACTGATGGATTGGGAAAAGATCTTTACCAATCCTACATCCATTAGAGAGCTAATATCCAATATATACAAATAACTCAAGAAATTAGACTCCTGACAATCAAATAACACTATTAAAATGGGGTACAGAGCTCAGCAAATAATTTTCAACTGAGGAATATCGAATAGCCAAGAAGCACCAAAAGAAATGTTCAACATCTTTATTCATCAGGGAAATTGAAATAAAAACAACCCTAGATTCCACATCACAGCAGCACGAATGGCTGAGATCAAAAACTCAGGTGACAGCAGATGGTGGAAGAATCTGGATAAAAAGGAACATGCCTCTATTGTTGGTGGGATTGTAAGCTGGTACAACCACTCTGGAAATCAGTCTAGTTGGTTCTTCAGAAAATTAGACATAATATTAGCTAAGTATCCAGATATACACTCAAAAGATGCTCTAACATATAAAAAGGTCATATGCACCACTGTATTCATAGCAGTCTTATTTATAATAGCAAGAAGCTGGAAAGAACCCAGCTATACTTCAACAGAGGAATGGATACAGATAATGTGGTACATTTACATAATGGAATACTACTCAGCTATTAAAAACAATGAATTCATGAAATTCTTAGGCAAATGGACAGAACTAGAAAATGTCATCCTAAGTGAGGTAACACAATCACAAAAGAATACACATGGTATTAATTAATTAATAAGTGGATATTTGCCCCAAAGCTCACAAAACCCATAATACAACTCACAAACCACAAGAAGCTCAAAAAGAAGAAAGACCAATGTGTGGGTGCTTTGGACATTCTTAGAAGTAGTAACAAAATACTCAGGGGAGCAAATATAGAGACAAAGTGTGGAACAGAGATTGAAAGACAGACGTCAGGAAACTGTCCCACCTGTGAACCCATCCCATGTGCAACTACCAAATACCAAATGCAAACACTGTTGTGGATACCATGAAGCTCATGATGACAGGAACCTTATATAGCAGTACCCTGAGAGGCTCTGCCAGAGCCTGACATATACAGAAGCAGATACACGTAGCTAAGCATTGAACTGATCACAGGGTCCCCAATGTCCCAGTGTGGAGGAATTCGAGGGCAGGGAGGCAATAGCGGGTGGATAGTTGGGGGCACACCTTTATAGAAGTAGGAGGAAGGGGGATGGGATAAGGGTTTTCTGGGGGCGGGGAAATGTGGAAAGAAGAAAACATTTGTAATGTAGATGAAAAATATTTTCCAAAAAAAGGTGGAACTGGATATTGAAGTCAAATATTCGACACTTTTTGTCAATAATTTAATAGTACCCATATTATTAGGATTCCATACAATCCTCAAAAACAAGTGACTGTGGAAGAAGCCCATGTATGTTTAAAACAACATCTTCATAAAATAAAGGGGCAGGTGTATCCCAGTACATCAAAAATTTATTAAAATCATGTTCTTTTAGTTTAATTTTTTTAAAAAACAAATTGGATATCAATGGACTTTCTGCTGAGTTTCTATGGCAAGCTACAACTAGGAATATTTATGTCTAGGTGAAAGGGAAGGATCCACTTACTGGTATATTGCATGATCCTGATCAGGTATTTGATATGGGGAAGAGGGACATATTTGTGTTTCCCCTGCAGGATACTGAAGGAGCATGATGGCTGCCAGAGTGATGAGTGAGACATGCTAATGCTGGGACAAAGAATGATGCTGACCTGTGAGTCTGCTGAGTGCCCTGACAATGGTGACTATGAAGCTGTATTGGACATATGTTCACAACTCAACTTTGATTACCTATACTTCTGATGGGACAAGCTTCCTTGCCTCAAGTTTTTAAACCGTATGGAACAGAGAATCAAAATAAGAAGATATGACTCTTGTATTTTTTCTTAAATGTGACCAGTTATTTGGACTCAATCATGTACTGTTCTAGCAGTCAATCCAGTATTGGAAACAACAGTCTGCATTTGGAAAGATTGTTCTGGACATTTTGAGAAATATTTGAAAGTTAACTGCAGTTCTCTATGAAGTTATGTTAGCAAGAGATAAGTTGGGACAAGATCGGAATTTCAAACAAGTGTTAGTACATGTGGTAAGGCTCTTTTAATTGTCAAGTTAAAAATACAGTATTTAATGTAAGTTGCACTGATAACACACTTTCAAATTGTGTTAGTGTGTTGAAATCCAGCATGTCAGTTACAGAGGTCTATCAACAAGCTATTGTTTTATTACCCTGAGTATCACAGAATCTTGGTCTTCTGAAAAAAGTTTGCAAGTACTGGAAGAAGTGAGTCAGATATTAAGCCGAAGCAAGAGGGTAGTGGGCTTGATTACTGCTGGTATAAAAGCTTTAATTACATCAATTGCTAGACCCACTGCTTTTGCAATTACTTTGACACAAAAAGTTAAGACAGCTACTTCTGTTAATCACTTAGCAAAGAGTGTTACTAATGTGTAGAGTATATAAGAGGATTTAGATAGGTGTTAGAAACAATGGATTGATGCTCTTTATCCTATTCAAATTATTGGAAGGAAGTTCAAA
The DNA here is from genome assembly GCA_019844195.1 of Rhabdomys dilectus. Taxonomy (NCBI): domain Eukaryota; kingdom Metazoa; phylum Chordata; class Mammalia; order Rodentia; family Muridae; genus Rhabdomys; species Rhabdomys dilectus. Next base: position 279,209 of record JADRCG010008117.1, read on the forward strand.
GTTTAAGAGTAAGGAGCCATCTCTAGTCTCTTGACAAATGCCATTAGATTTGTGTTACTTCTAAAATTTACAATGATAGTCATTATAATTAGGAAAATGTTTAAAGACACTTCTAGTGTATTTGCCATAATTCTAACACCTCTCTGGATGTTTAAACTTTGCATAGTAAGCTTACGAACTTAAAGAACACTGTTCTGCTGCTCCTTGATGTGGCAGATACTGCTGATAAAATTATACATGGCCTGAGGTCAGTATTTTTATTTTGATCAAGCTTCAGAATGGAATATAACGCTTGATCATGCTAGCCCCCTTTTTTTTCTGGAAATACTTTTAATCCTGCCCATCATGTTAAAACTTTGCTTTAACATCAATGCATTGGAAACCAAAGTACATAGCTTGAAACTAAACATGGATCCCCAGACAGGGTTATTAATGGCAAGCCATGGACTGGTAATATTCTGCACAGAGCCTTACCAATCTAAGACCAAAGTGCTTTGCTGTTGATAATGCATGTTCCAGTATGGATAAGGAAGGCATTCTTCTCAGAACAACCTAAGTCAGGCTCAGTCTTGTTTATGAAATAAAAAAGAGGGAGAGGTAGAGAGCTTTTGGGTTGATAGGCAAGAATCTGACATGGGCCAGGGACAAAGAAATGGGCTGCTTAGCAGGAATATGACATTGGCCAAGGACAAGGAAGTGGGCTTCAGGCAGGAATCATACATTAGGACAGAACAGAGAACTAATTTCAGGCAAGAATCTAAATCTTAGGCTTGAATAAAAAAGTAATTTTATACAGGAATGTAAATATTAGGCAAGAACAAAGATATAATTTCAGGCATGAATCTAAATCTTAGGCTAGAACAAAGAAGTAGGCTTCAGACATGAAAATGACTTTGTGCTAGGACAGCGAAGTAGTCTCAGATATTTTGGTCATCTTGATAATCCCTTAGACATAGTGATCATGGAACTTTTATTGCCTTGCTTGTTCTTTGACTATCTGAGTTTATTGTCTTGCTTGTTCCTTGACTATTTTTATGTATTGTATTACTTACTAGTTTCTCAATATAGAACTGATCTTCATACTTGCATGTAATTAAAATGGTATAAAAGAAAAAAGGAGGAGTGGGAATGGGATGGGAATTTCTGATGAGATGGGGATATGGGGAAAGGGGATGACATCTGAAATGTAAATAAATAAAATACCCATTTAAAAAAACAATACTCACGTTAGGACTATGCCTAACATAATATAACCAGCCCATATACAATGTCAAACTCTTTATATTTTAGAATATGTTGCACATTAATGAAAGTCTATTTTTAAGATGTAAAAATTGAAATATAATACCCACTGATATTATCAAAATTTGTATTATATTATATGATATAGAAATTGACGAAAGATAACATAAATATCAGCACAGTTTTATTTTTATGTATTTTTACTAAATATGACAAACACACACATATCAATTACAATCACTGTTCCTACAACTTGTCACAGGGCCTTAGCTTATGTTTATATTGACCTTTTTCTGCTACACTTTCTGTAATTTCTACACTCTCAGCAAGAACCTCAACAAATACTGTTTATTATTTTTTTCTAGAGAAGTGGACCATACCTTCATTAATGAAGTATCTGGGTATTTTATCATCCTGCATGGGTTCAGCTGTAATAGTTTCTAATTCTTTTGATCACAGGAAATTATATCACCAATAGAGGCCCAAAAGTAGTGCTTCTCCACCTTCCTAATTCGGCAACCCCTTAATACACTTTCTCATATTGTAGTGACCCTAGACCTATTTTTTTTTTATTTCTACCATGTAAATGTAATTTTTTCTTACTATTATTGTTATGCAAACTTCTTTGTTTTTTAGTGACTTAAGGTGATCTCTGTTAAAGGTGTGTTCAACATCCAAAAGGATATTAGGTTGATAACCAGTGCCTTAAAGATCTTTTGTTCTCCCCACATAACCTTTCTTACCTTCATTGGGGAGAAGCAATTTAAAGTCCTTTTGCTTTTCTGGATCAATCACCACTTTTAATATGGTTATTCCTTTCTTATCCTATTGGTTTAAGCATGCTCAAATGTTTTTGAGCATTAGATGCTTAAAGTCACCAGGGAGAAATCGGATATTCTAGTTCAATGGAATGCTTCTTGTATCTCTTAGAAACATTGTTCACCCAACTGAATATAATATTTCTAGGCAAGCAAAATTTAAAGTCATTTAAATTTTAAGCATTTAGTCATTTAAATTTAAAGCAAAACATTTCTTAGTAGGTCACTAGAGGAGATAGTGAAAAAGCACTCTTCTTTCCACAATTGATTCCAGGACTAATGAATCCTGGCTATGGATGAAACCATATCATATATTGAACACTGATTCAAAGTATATACTGTATTCTGCAAATCCTGCCTGAAACTCCAAGATGCAGTCACCTAATTTGTGCTGTAACTGTGTCTTCAAAATTTCATTTTATTATTCTGTCAGACCATATGATTTATTATGATGGGGAATGTGGTAAGACCAGTGGATTCTTGATCATGGGTATACCATCACATTTCTCTTGCTTTGAAGTAAATTCCTTGGTCAGAAACAATATTTTATGAAATATCTGTAATTCTGCAGATGGTAGTTTGTGGATAAGTTTTACATAAAAGTCAAATTGATAACCAGAAGAAGTTTCTATTCCAGTGAGAAGAAAGCATTGCTCATTCCATGAAGAAAGTGATTATCTCTGTTAGGGTTTGTATTGCTATGAAGAGATAACATGACCACAACAAAACAAAATTTAGTTGGGGCTCACTTAGTTACAGAAGTTAAGTCCATTAGCATCATGCTGAGAAACATGGCAGCATATAGGTAGATATGGTGTTAGAAACAAAGCAAAGAGGTTTACAGTTTGATCTGCAGTCAACAGAAGGAGATTTCAACATTAAGCCTAGGTTGAATATGTAAGACCATGATGTCTACCTCCATAGTAACACATTTTCTACAACAAAACCACACCTATTCCACCAAAGCCATACCACGTAAAGGTGATAGACCCTATGGGCCAAACATATGTCTGTAGAGGGGGTTGGCATTCCTTTTCAAACAAACACATTCTACTTCCTGGACTCCATAAGCTTATAGCCATACCATAATCCACAGGAATGCATTCATTCTAACATCAAACAGCTCCATAGTCTATAACAATCTCATACTTGTTTAAAAATCCAAAGTTCAATGTCTCTTTTGAGATTTGTACAATCTCTCAACTTTAATCCCCTGTAAATATCAAAGTAAAAATAAAAAGTGTTCAAATATAAAGTGGCATATAATTTGTATACATTACCTTTATAAAAGGTAGGAAAGGAAACATAGTGAGAAAATACTGAACAAAAGTGAGACCAATTACCAACAGAGCCGTCTCCAAACTATGCATCTGATTACATGTTTGATGTCAAAATTTTCTTCAAATCTTCATCTCCTTTGAGGTTTTTGAACTCCAACAGACTTCTTTCTCTTAGAATTGTTGTATTTCTTTCTAGCAGCTTTCCTTGGTAAGTATCCCATGACTCTAGTATGTACAAAATTTCAGGATATCCAGGCAATTCAGGCTTCACTTTCAGAGCTTCACACAATAACCTCTCTAGACATCTGTTGAGGGGCATCCCTGACATATGCCAGGCCTAAGCAAACTTCCATAGTCAGTGTTGGAAATTCCATAATACCATTCTTCTATCCTTGAATCTAAAGCCAGCAGCACATGCCATAGTTGCTAAGTTCTACTGCTTTTGGAGGCTGGATCACGGTTACCCTTTTCAATTCCATCCTTATCTTTCTGTATTCGATGGTTTCCTTCACACCCAAAGTCTTGTTGTTTCAGAACTTTCCTACAAGAAAAGCTTAGTCTTTAACTCAGAGATATGCTTGCCTCTGTTTCTTTGACTGTTAATAAAGGTCTGAACCACTATGACGAACCTATGCTGTTTTTGAATTACTTTGAACAAGATGAAAGTTTACATGGTGGGAACTTAGTCTGAGATCACTACTCTCTTTTCTTTTTTCTTTTTTCTTTTTTTATTGGATATTTTATTTACATTTCAGATACCAATCCCTTTCCCCATTTCCCCTCCCCAGAAAACCCCTATCCCGTGCCCCCACCCCTTTTCCATTTGGCTTTTATACAATTTTTTTAAATGTTAATCATGGGCTTTATAATTATGGTAATGCTCGATCAGAAGTGTAACCTAATACCCAACCTAGCTATGTAAACTATCTTTGACTAGTGGAGACACATGAACATCTGCCTCCATGCCCCCTCTCTCTTTCTCTCTCTTTTTCTCTCTCATTACCGAGCTTCTCATCTACTTCATCTTCTCTCCCAAATCCATCTTTTCCTCTTGGTGCTCCTTTCCCCTTAGCTCCTCCTACCTATTACCCTTCCTGTTAAAATAAAGCTTTTCTCTCAGAATACAATTAGAGCATAATTATTCCTATTTGTACCAGTGAGGTACAAGATAGTCTTAATACCCAGTCCATTCTTTTGTTTACTAGCCAGAACCTCTGCCGTCTCTCTTGACTAGAATACTTAGTTTTGAACCTGTCTTTTTCTTGGCTTTAGAATGAATGTCAGCTGAGAACCCTCCACTCAGATCTTTTCTCTCAAGGTAAATAGCCTGGATTGGCTATGAGTCTGTAAGACTTCAATGCCATCAGAAATTCAGAATGACTAAATTAACTGAATTTATGGGAAGCACTAAGCATAGCTTCAAAACTTAGCCAATTTATAGAGACCGCTGAACACCTGGACAACCCCTATACTACCGAACGTTGGAGCATCAAGTCTTCAGCCTTCTGACCCAAAACTCATCTGACAGACTTTAGTGATGCAGAATTATTAAGGGCTGGTTACTCTGTCTAGGCAGATATAATCAGTCGACTATTCTGCAAGTGTGTCCTTTTCTGGACAGTAATTTGTTTGTAGATGGAGACAGGCATTTTTTGCCTGGTGGCTGTCTCATCAAAACTGGAGTAACTCCAAGGTTGCTAAATTTCTTCTTAGAATCCAAGACAGGAAGCTGTCAGGAGCAGAAAGGTCTCTAATCAAAATGAACATTAATATAGAAATATTTGTGACATCAATTTTCTGGATTTCTGACGTTTTGAAATCCAACTATCCATGTAAGGTAACCTGGACTGTTGTCTGTTATCTCCTCTCAGCTATTTCTAAATAAAATATAGAAAACACCCTAACAATAAACTCAAAGTCACGAATTTGCTGTAGTCCCTTAACTCACAGGCTAACCATCCCAAATCAGTTAAAAAGAAGTTAAATAAGGACTGGGTCTAAGCCTTGTATTTCTAGATGTGTTATACAGGCACCATGCCCATGAGAGTATCAATATTAATTTCACTTTTATATCAATAAGAAGCTTATACCAATGAAAACCTTAAATTTGAAATCCAAGTGAATTTTGTACCATTTAAGAAATTATAACTTCATCTTGATACTAAATTATACAGATTTCAAAAATAGGTTAGGCTATGCCATAAATCCTAGCTGATCCTCCCTGTTCCAACAAAATCACTACTTTTCCCCAGAGAGACAGCCCCATATTAACTACCTTCGTGGTTTATATTCAAATCAGAGGTTTGAATAGGTCTGCTCGTTTTGCTTGATGAGTAGATACACCAAGGCTGTGTATTCTGCAATATACAATTCTCTGGACAAGTTTTAGTATCAAGAAAAAAAATTTTTTTTTCTAGAGGGCTGACACTTTTTTTAAAGATGTTGGTTCTAACAACTTTTTTTTTCCCCTTTTATGTAGTTGGTTATAATATTTACATTTCAAGTTTTATCCTTTTATCCCATTACCCCCACCACCCAGGAATGCCTTATCCCATCCCCCTCCTTATATCCCTTCTATGAGACGGTGCCCACACCTACTCCCCAACCCCACTACCCCCTCCTCACCCTCACATTTCCCCCACCTTCTGTGTTAGTTTTTCATGGGACCAAGAATTTCCTCTTCCACCTATGCCCAACAAGGCCGTCCTCCCCTCATATACCACTAGAGTTGTAGGTCCCTCCCTATGTGCTCCCAGGCTGGTGGTTTAGACCCTGGGGGGCTCTGGATTGTTTGGTATTGTTGCTTTCCTTTTGGGGTCACAAACCCTTTCTGCTCCTTCAATCTTCTAAGTTCTCCATTGGGAAACCCTTGATCATATCAGTGGTTAGCTGTGAGCATCCTCCTCTGATTGTGTCAGTCTCTGGCAGATCTCTAAGGAGACAGCGATAATACGTTCTTGACATCATGCATTTCCAGTCATCCACATCAACGTCTAGCTCAGGTGACAGTACATGGGATGGATGCCCAGGTGGAATGGTCTCCTGATGGCTCCTCCTTCAGTTTCTGTCCCATGCCTTGTTTACATAATTGCACCCTTGAGAATTTTTGTTAGTGGTTCTAAGTAGAACTGAGGCATCCCCTCTTGGTCTTTCTTCTTCATGAGCTTCACGTGGTCTGTGGGTTGAGTCTTCACTATTCTAAGTTTTGGGGCTAACATCCAATTAACAGTGAGTAAATACCATGTGTGTTCTTTTGTGTGTGGGTTAACTCACTCAGGATGGTAATTTCTAGATCCATACATTTGAATATAAATTTCTCGAATTCATTATTTTTAATAGCTGAGTAATACTCCATTGTGTAGATGTACCACAATTTTTGTATCCATTCCTCCGTTGAGGGACATCTTGGTTCTTTCCAGCTTCTGGCTATTATAAATAAGGTTGTTAAGAACATAGTGGAGCATATGTCTTTGTGATATGTTTTAATGTCTTCTGGGTATATGACCAGGAGTGGTATAGATGGATCCTTAGGTAATGTTATGTCCAGTTTTCTGAGGAACTGCCAGACTGATTTCCAGAGTGGTTGTAACAGCTTGCAATCCCACCAACAGTGGAGGAGTGTTCCTCTTTCTCCACATCCTCGCCAGCATCTACTATCACCTGAATTTTTGATCTTAGCCATTCTGACAGGTGTGAGATGGTATATCTCAGGGTTGTATTGATTTGCATTTCCCTGATGACTAAGGATGGTGAGCATTTCTTAAGGTGCTTCTCGGCCATTCGAGTTTCCTCTGTTGAGAATTCTTTGTTTAGCTCTGTTCCCCATTTTTTAATAGGGTTATATGGTTTTCTGAAGTATAATTTCTTGAATTCTTTGTAAATGTTAGATATTAGCCCTCTATTGGATGAAGGATTGGTTAAGATCTTTTCCCAATCTGTTGGTTGCCGTTTTGTCTTATTGACAATGTTTTTTGCCTTACAGAAGCTTTGCAATTTTATCAGGTCCCATTTGTCAATTCTTGATCTTAGAGCATAAGCCATTGGTGTTCTGTTCAGAAACTTTTCCCCTGTGCCTAGGTATTTGAGGGTCTTCCCCACCTTCTATTCTATTAGTTTCAGTGTATCTGGTTTTAAGTGAAGGTCTTTTATCCACTTGGATTTGAGCTTTGTACAAGGAGATAAGCATGGATCAATTTGCATTTTTCTACATGTTGACCTCCAGTTGAACCAGCACCATTTGCTGAAAATGCTGTCCTTTTTCCACTGGATGGTTTTAGGTCCTTTGTCAAAGATCAAGTGACCATAGGTATGTGGGCTCATTTCTGGGTCTTCAATTCTATTCCATTTATCTTCCTGCCTGTATCTATACCAATACCATGCAGTTTTTATTACTATTGCCCTGTAGTACAATTTGAGGTCAGGGATGGTGATTCCCCACGAAGTTCTTTTGTTGTTGAGAATAGTTCTCGTTCTCGTTATCCTGGGTTTTTTGTTGTTCCAAATAAATTTGAAAATTGCTCTTTCTATCTCTATGAAGAATTGATTTGGAATGTTGATGGGGATTGCATTGAATCTATAGATTGCTTTTGGCAAGTTGGCCATTTTTACTAAATTAATTCTGCCAAACCAGGAGCATAGGAGATCTTTCCATCTTCTGAGGTCTTCTTCTATTTCTTTCTTCAGAGACTTGAAGTTCTTGTCATAGAGATCTTTCACTTGCTTGGTTAAGTTCACTCCAAGATATATTATGTTGTTTGTAACTATTGTGAAGGGTGTCATTTCCCTAATTTCTCTCTCAGCCTGTTTATCATTTGATTATAGGAAGGCTACTGATTTGTTTGACTTGATTTTATATCCAGCCACTTTACTGAAGTTGTTTATCAAGTTTAGGAGTTCTCTGATGGAAATTTTAGGGTCACTTAGTTATACTATAATATCATCTGCAAATAGAGAAATTTTGACTTCTTTTCCTATTTGTATCCCTTTGACTTCCTTTTGTTGTCTAATTGCACTAGCTAGGACTCCCAGTACTATATTGTATAGGTAGGGTGAGAGTGGACAGCCTTGTCTAGTCCCTGATCTTAGTGGGATTGCTTCAAGTTTCTCTCCATTTAGCTTGATGCTGCCTACTGGCTTGCTGTATATTGCTTTTACTTTGTTTAGGTATGGACCTTGAATTCCTGCTCTTTCTAGGACTTTTAACATGAAGGGATGTTGAATTTTGTCAAATGCTTTCTCAGCATCCAGTGAGATGATCATGTGTTTTTTTCTTTGAGTTTATTTTTGTAGTTGATTACATTGTTGGTTTATCGAATATTGAACCAACCCTGCATTCCTGGGATAAAGCCTACTTGATCATGATGGATGATTGCTTTGATGTGTTCTTGGATATGGTTTTCGAAAATTTTATTGAGTATTTTTGCATCAATATTCATAAGAGAGATTGGTCTGTAGTTCTCTTTTTTTCTTGGGTCTTTGTGAGGCTTTGGTATGAGTGTAATTGTAGCTTTGTAGAACAAATTGGGTATTGTTCCTTCTTTTTCTATTCTGTGGAATAGTTTGAAGAGAATTGGTATTAGGTCTTCCTGGAAGGTCTAGTAGAATTCTGCACTAAAACAATCTGGCCCCAGACTTCTTTTGGTGGTGAGATTTTTGATGACTGATTCTATTTCTTTAGGGGTTATAGGACTGTTTAGATGGTTTATCTGCTCCTCATTTAACTTTGTTACCAGGTATCTATCTAGAAAGCTGTCCATTTCATCCATATTTTCCAATTTTGTTTAGTATAGGCCTTTGTAGTAGGATCTAACAATTTTTTACTTTCCTCTGTTTCTGTTGTTATGTCTCCCTTTTCAGTTCTAATTTTATTGATTTGAGTGCTGTCTCTGCACCCTTTGGTAAGTCTGGCTAAGGGTTGGTCTATCTTGTTGATTTTCTCAAAGAACCAGCTCCTGGTTTTGTTGATATTTTGTATAGTTCTTTTTGTTTCAACTTGGTTGATTTCGGCCCTGAGTTTGATTATTTCCTGCCGTCTACTCCTCTTGAGTGTATTAGCTTCTTTTTGTTCTAATGCTTTCAGATGTGCTGTCACGTTGTTAATGTATGCTCTTTCCATTTTCTTTTTGTGGGCACTTAGAGATATTATTTTTCCTCTCAGTACTGCTTTCATGGAGTCCCACAAATTTTGATATGAAGTGTTCTCATTTTCATTTAAATCTAAAAAGTCTTTAATTTCTTTCTTTATTTCTTCCTTGACCAAGTTATCATTGAGTAGAACATTGTTCAGTTTCCACGTGTATGTGGGCTTTCCCTTGTTTTTGTCCATGTCAAAGACGAGTCTTAGTCCATGGTGGTCTGATAGGGTACAAGAGATTATTTCAATCTTTTTGTATCTGTTGAGGCCTGTTTTGTGAACAATTATATGGTCTATTTTGGAGAAGGTACCATGAGGTGCTGAGAAACAGGTATATTCTTTTGTTTTAGGATGAAATGTTCTATAGATGTCAGTTAAATCCAATTGTTTCATAACTTCTGTTAGTTTCATTGTGTCTTGATTTAGTTTCTGCTTCCATGATCTGTCCATAGGTGAGAGTGGGGTGTTGAAATCTCCCACTATTATTGTGTGGGGTGTAATATATGCTTTAAGTTTTATTAAAGCTTCTTTTATGTATGTGGGTGCCCTTGCGTTTGGAGCATAGATGTTCAGAATTGCAAGTTCCTCTTGGAACATTTTTCCTTTGATGAATATGAAGTGTACTTCTTATCTTTTTTGATTACTATTGGTTGAAAATTGATTTTATTTGATATAAGAATGGCTACTCCAGCTTGTTTCTTAGGACCATTTGCTTGTAAGATTTATATTCCATCCTTTTACTCTGAGGTAGTGTTTGTCTTTTTCACAGAGGTGTGTTTCCTGTATGCAGCAAAATTCTAGGTTATGTTTATGTATCCAGTCTGATAGTCTATGTCTTCTTATTGGAAAATTGAGTCCATTGATATTAAGAGATATTAAGTAATAATGAATGTTGTTTACTGTTATTTTTGTTATTATTGGCATTGGAGTTATGTTTGTGTAGGGATCTTCTTTTAGGGTTGTTGGAAGCTTACTTTCTTGCTTTTTCTAGGTTGTAGTTTCCCTCCTTATGTTGGACTTTTTCCCCAATTATCCTTTGAAGTGCTGGATTTGTGGTAAGATATTGTGCAAATTTGATTTTGTCATGGAATATTTTGGTTTATCCATCAATATTGATTGAAAGTTTTACTGGGTATAGTAGTCTGGGCTGGCATTTGTGTTCTCTTAGGGTCTGTATGATATCCATCCAGGATCTTCTGGCTTTTATAGTCTCTGGTGAGAAGTCTGGTGTAATTCTTATAGGTTGTCCTTTATATGTTACTTTTCCTTTTTCCCTTACTGCGTTTAGTATTTTTTCTTTGTTTTGTACATTTAATGTTTTGATTATTATGTGACGGGAGGTATTTCTCTTCTGCTCTACAGTATTTGGAGTTCTGTAGGCTTCTTGTATATTTATGGACATCTCTTTCCATAGGTTAGCAAAGTTTTCCTCTAAAATTTTGTTAAAGATATTTACTGATCCTTTAATTTGGGAGTCTTCCCCATAATCTATACCTATTATCCTTAGGTTTGGCCTTCTCATTGTGTCCTGGATCTCCTGTATGTTTTGGGTTAGTAGCTTTTTGCATTTTGCATTTTCTTTGACAGTTGTGTCAATGTTTTCCATGGTATCTTCTGCACATGAGATCCTCTCTTCTATCTCTTGTATTCTGTTGGTGATACTTGTGTCTATGACTCCTATTCTTTTTTGTTTTTTAGGTTTTCTATCTCAAGGATAGTATCCCTTTGTGATTTCTTTATTGTTTCTACTTCTGTTTTTAGATCTTGGAATGTTGTGTTTGATTCCTTCTCCTGTTTGGTTATTTTTTTTTCTTCCAATTCCCTAAAGGATTTTTGTGTTTCCTCTTTAAGGGCTTCTATCTGTCTGCCTGTGTTCTCCTTAATTTCTTTGAGAGTGTCATTTATGTCCTTCTTAAAGTCCTCTAACATCATCATGAGAAGATATTTTAATTCTGAATCCTGCTTTTCTGGTGTGATGGGGTGTTCAGGGCTTACTATGATGGGAGAATTGGGTTCTGATGTTCCCATGTAACTTTGGATTCTGTTGCTTACGTTCTTGTGCTTGCCTTTTGCCATTTGGTTAACTCTAGTGCTCCCTTTACATTCTGTCTCTGACTGAGGCCTCCCTTTCCAGTTATCTTGTTTGTTTCTTGTCTCCTCGAGGTCCCAATGTCTCTGTGATCTTCTCCAGTTGTTCTGAATACAATGATAGCTCTAGGATGACTCAGAATATGGTGTCTCCTAGGTAGCAGTCCAGCTAGGTGTCCACTGTTCCGAGTGTAATGTCTCTTCTAGGATGTCTCAGGCTAATGTGTCCACTGCTCTGAGTGCAGTGGCTCCTCTATTATGTCTCAGGATATGTTGTCTGTCGATCTGAGTTCCTTTGGTCCTCTGCCACTCTGAGTTCAGTGTATTCTCTACTGCTCTGGGTTTCTTGCACCCCCTAGGGTGGGTCAGGAGGGATCCAGTGTCTCCAGAAGCAGCCACTACTGTCTTTATTCCTTTTAATGTCAGGCCTTTTTTGTTGTTGTTTTTCTGTTTATTTCCTTGAACAGAGAATTTATCTCCATTCCACTTTCTCATGCCCCCTTTTTCTTTGAACGGATTTTTTTTTTAACTTTTCTTAGCTCAGCTTGCTTCTTTTCATTATCCATGTTTATAAGAGGGAACATTAATAAACACATGACATAGGCTATTTAGAGATTCCTTCTGCCAATGGAATTAATTAAAAATTCTTCATTTTACCCTCAGATAAATCTTTTGGACAAATACAAAAAGCAGCCACATGCTTTGCCAAGTATGATAAGAACAGTCTCTAGACCATATATTAACATTCTCCTCTGAAATGTCTTGAACTATGCCCCCACAGTTCAAATCAGTCTCAGAAACAATCTTCCATGTTTCTATAAGAATGGCCCATTAAGCACTGTTGGGAAAAGAAAAATGAACTTGTCTTAAGTACTGCTATTTTGACTTCAGACTCCATTTTACCTATAGAGTGAAATGATATTCAAATTCTAAGGCCCTGGAAAAGATAAGGACTTTCCAGAAGCTGAGAAACTCCCTCTCTGAGCAAAAACATTTATCCAAAACATAATGACTGTTTCTAACAACAGAAAGAACAATTGAATTAGATTGTTTGGCCATAAACACTTACATTCAATGTCAGTGGACAATGGTAAAATTCTAGGAAAGCCCTTAATCACTGAGTTCCGATTGGGGAAAATAATATCTGTAACTTATTAATCAGTGGCTCTGTTTATGTGCTGTGAATAATATAAGATGTTGCTGTTTCATGAACCCCTGGGTGTGTTTCCTCACTTTCTTTGTGAAACACAGCAGGCTTATAGTTTCAGAAGTTTAGTGCATTATCATCATGGTGAGAAGCATGGTAATATATAGGCAGACATGGTGCTAGAAAAGACTTGGATCCCTAGGCAGTAGAAGAAGACTACTACTACATTAGGCATAACTTGAACATATGAGACCTCAATGTCTAGCTCCATATTGACACATTTTCTCCATCAATGTCACACCTATTCCCAACAAGGCAACATTTCCTAACAGTGCCATCTCCTATGTGTCAAGAATTCACACACATGAGTCTATGTAGGGCATCTTATTTCAAACTGCAACAGTGTAACTATATAGTCAACCTGGATGCAGGTTTCTGTATGGTCAGCCCAAGTAATGGCACCCTGTAGAGAGTGTAGTGTTGATCTCTGATGTTGCCAGATAATAAGCTGAAAGCAAATCAACCTTGGTGAGTGGAATTCCATGTTTTTATGCTCATATATAATCTCCATTTCTGACATCATAGCTGCTTGGATCATGGAATATTAAGCAATGACAGGGATAGCTATGGATAAAGGATGACTCTCCCCAGAATGGGTAATCCTATCTACTTGATTACAGAATTACTCCTCTACTGAAATCATCTTTTGATGAGCATTTAAATGGGACACTAGTATCTTCACATCCTTTGTTCATTTAAAAAGTACAACCAAAAGTACTGCCTAAAGTTTTGTGCACTATAAACACTTTCTTTTACTATTATCTTTTACTGTTGTCACAGGAAGGGGTTGTAATTCATTGTACAGCTGTATACTCCTGGATGTGGCCTGCATATCATATAGAACCACCAATATCCATAACAGAGATCACCCTGTGAAGCTTGTATGTACAAGTATCTTTCATTCACCTGATATAATTATCCGTCTTGGTGGCTTACTGTTGAATTAGCTCACCCTTTCTAGTTCTTTCTGAGCTCTGGCTAACCTGAGATTGTTGACATAAAGGAAGGTTTGATTCAGCTATTCTGGCTCAAATATCTCTTCATGCTGACCGATGGAATCTGGCCTCTCTCAGCTTCTCATAGAATTTCCCTACTTGGAAAAACTCTTTCAATTCCAAAAACTTAACTGCATTCAACTGAACTGCAATAAACTGCAGTGAATTTAACTCAATTGAAGTATATAGTCTGAACTCAACTGAAGGGTACTCACTATATGATTCTTTCCTAATTAAACATAATTTCTAAATATCACTGCCTTCTTCTGCAAACTAACTGTATTTAGGGTGTATCTGTATTAAGTTTTTGATCAGGTCAAGAGCTGTCTCTCAAAGGGAAGTTAATCTACAGATTATGGCAAAGCTTTGCTCCAAAATTTTGAGGTTTTCCTCTGTGATTCACCTATAGAGTCCTGGTTAGAATTAAATATTAATATAAGTTTAGAGGCAATCATTAGAAGTCCTCAAAGGGTGTCAGTGTTATCATGCCTGGTGTCTTCTTAAGGTAAGATTACTTTTGCTTTGGCACAAAATAAAGGGTTGATTCTCTGAGGAGGTGGATTAGTTCCTTACCAATCTGTCATTTTAACTCCTGTTAACTCCCTTTGAGACAGGGACTTGAAGTTTCATTGTAATTCAGCCAGTCTCATTGTGAAAATTTTGGTATGATTTTGCTACAAACTCTAGGGCTGCAGGCAAAGAATTTCTCTTCCAAAGCACACTTAGAAAACTTTAGACAGTTCATTTGCATCTGACACTAATCAATCGATTCACTAAGTTTATTATTCTCCTTTGCCACCATGACATGAGAATGAGATAATAAAATTGGATTAATTCTTAGATCAACCTCATTTTTTAATGCCACTGTATTCTTAGCTAGTAAAAGTTGTTAATTTTATCCATAAACCCATTCTTTTTTGTTGTCATATTATATAATGTTGCTAGAACAAAACATCTAACAATATTATTTTTCTTCATTATCTACAAATTGGAAAAAGTTTTATATACATAGTCACTAATTTCCTTATTATTCTATGCAGCAAGCTTTGGAAATATTTCTAACCATAGGTTTTCTGTAGTTTTCATATTTAAAAGAGTCTTTAGTAACTTTAGGTGCTGGCAAATTGCCAAGCTTGCTTCAGAAACTTAACAAATTCATCCTTATAATTTTGCTTTCCCAGGACCATGACAAATATCACAATCTGTAGTAGACAGAGATCTCTAGAGAAATAGCACTAGTATAATTTATTAATATACATATATATATAATATATGAATATATATTAATATGTATATTAATATATATAATTATATATAAATTATATTTTTATATATAAATTATATATAAATATATATGATATAAATATATAAATTATAAATATAATTATATATATAAATAAATATAATTATATATATATATATGTCTATGTATTAGAATTGTTCATAGAATGTCATCTGACTAGTGCAACAAAGGCTGTATTCCAATTGAAAGGCCAAGAATCCAGTTCAGACCATGAGTGTGGTTGTCTTAATTGATCTTCAGCTTATATTAGAATCATAAAGAAGTAGATTAAGATGATAGCTCATATGAAATAAAGCACCCAAACAACAAAAGTTTCCTTTCTTCATGTGCTTTTATGTAGTATGTCATGAGAAGATGTGGAATAGAAGCTATGGAACAGATTCAGGGTGGATCTTTCCACCTCAAAGGATCCAAATATAGCATGGGTCTTCCAATGTCAGATTTCCCACCAACCCTTCAACCTTTCTTGTTATCCTATTTCTATTTCTTTGTGACACCTTTTATCATACACAAATTTTCTCTATAAGGGACCCCCAGTATTCACATGAGGTTGAATATAATTTTGACTGGAAAAATATTTGTCAACCTGAGAAACTCTCAAAGTCACCTACTTTCTTTTTTTTTTATTCATGCAGTTAAATTTTTGTTTCTTCCACAAAGAACTTAAAACCAAATATTAATTTGTAAAGTAAATGGGTGTTTTTGTGACAAATTTAATACTCAATAAAAATGAAATTTTGTATAGTATTATTAGAAGAATCTTGTAAGAATGTCACATCTAGATATGGAATACTGGTCATTTGGAAACAACTTTCCAAGGACAGCAAATAAAGAAGCTGGACAAAGTTAGCAGAAGTCAAACAGATGGGTTTATAAATTTTGAAGTAAGTTTTCTAGGACATACACTTATCAAATACTTTCCCAAATCTCTAATAAAATGCAACAATCAAACAACAGCAAAAAAAAAAAATCAGTGTTTCCTTCTAGCTTATCTCTATTCTTTCATATCTGTTGATGATTTAAAAACCACTACATACCAGAAACACACTGTTGCCACAGTTGTTTGGACTTGTAGGCAACCTTTATCCTCCTGCTTATATTATATTCCAGCCTTTACTCACTTTTCTTTCTTCCTGGTGAAAATTGCCTAACTTCTCCCATCTGAACATTATTACTCTGTGAATTGTCATCTTGGTGAAGACCCTACTTCTTCCTGACAGTCTCTTTGAGCCTTTGCTTTTAGCCCAGGTCTATTATCTTATGATGGCTTGAGGCCACACCCAGGAATGCCACAATCACCACATATGTCTGGGAATTTGAGCAACTATTTACTGGGAAGCACCTCAACTAACACACTTATCTTGTACTCAACAAATACAAAGCTATCATATTTAGCTGGGATCAAGTGTAGGCAATAGCAATGAAAGAATTGAAAACATTCCCAAACAAAAACTGGAACAACATATATATATATATATACCAAAAAATACGTCAAATATCATAACTCAAGCTGCCTAGATTCCAGAAAAAAAAAAAAAGAAAAGAAGTACCAAGGTAATATACATCTGCCAGAAGCCAAAACACCATATTTTTTTCTTTATAAATATTTTCAAACAATGTATTTGATCATACTCATTTTTCTACCAGTTACTCACAGATATGTCCCATCTCCCTATCCAACCAACTTTATGTCTTTCTCTTTTTTCTCTGTAAATGCAAAAACAACAACAACAAAAAAATAATAGCAATAAAACCTCATAATAACATAAGCTAAAAGCTTAACAGAAAACTAAAAAGAAAAAAGAAAAAAAGAATATAATATTAAAAAAAAACAGAAAAAGTGTGTGTCAGGAGTCCATTTTGTGTTGCTCAACTACTTCTATTTGTGGGACCTGCCATACAGGATGATTGAGATACCCGGGTTCACTTCATTGGAGAAAACAGGTTTTCTGTTTCTCACCAGGTTTCAGTTTCAAATATCTTCATGTTTAGTGGTGATAATTTGTGTCTGCATCTTCTCTTCAATACTGGGAATTTATTGGCTTTGAACGTGTCCAGGTCCTGGGTGTGCTGTCACAGTCTTCATGAGTTCATATATGTGTTAGCCCTCTTGTGTCTGAATGACACTGTATATTTGGAGTTATTTATCATCTATGGTTCTTACAATTTTTTAACCACCTCCTCTTACAGTGAAGTGAGAGATAGCTTTTAATAAAGACATCCAATTTAGAGCTGAGTGTTACAATATCACATTCTGTGCATTGTCCATTTGTGAGCTTCCATGACAGTTCCCATCTTCTGCAAGAACTTCCTTTGATGTGTGTTGAATGAATCAGTGAGCTATAGATATAACACTATATTATGAGGTATCATTTTATTTCTATGTTAATTGAGCAGAATAATTGTAAATTTTCCCTTGGCCCATTATGTATCATGTTCTTGGTCAATTTAACAGTATTAGATATGTGTTCCACCTTCTGGATTGTGCCTTAAACCTATGTTTGGAAAGGTTTGGTTACTACCCTCATATTTGTGCTACTCTTCCAATAGTATGTTTTCCTTCAAAGTTGCTGTTGTTATTCACAAGAATTGTTGTAGTTACCTGTTCCAAAGGGTGTCCCATTAGGGTCTCCAGCCCGGCTGGGGGCAGGGTGTGGGCAGGGAGGTTCTGCACTACTGCCGCTCCCTCTACTCGTGTCTCCAATGTCACTGGCTGCTTGGTTTTTCTCAGGTGCTGCACTTCCCATCAAGCTGGTCCAGGTAGCGAGGAGTAGAGAATTCTGAATGTGTTTTGGGAGAGCAGAACTCTTCTCAAGAGATACAGCTCTAGTGTTATAGCTCTTGTGACAGAAACTCTTGGACAATGGGATGATTCTTGCATACCTTTTTACTTCTCCTGAGTTAGCTCAATATATACAGTATTGGGGTGGGTTAAGGTCTGTTAGCAGATAACCCTTATTGGCCTGGTCTAAGAGCTTGGGGATGCCTCATCTACATGTGGGAGATCCTGAGACCTCTCTGTGGGAAGGGCTGTGGGGAGGGCTGAGACTGAGTGAAAAGAAGCAGGCACCAGGAGTGATGCTGAACTCATTCTGTCCTTTCAGGGTCCAAGGTTTGAAGCTTATGCTTGAACAGGCACCCAGTTTCTTTTCACAGCCCACCACCCCACAAATTGTCACTGAATGATACTATAGATCACATTTCTCCTCAAATAATATGAAGAATTCATGATAGATATGTGAATGATAGACAGTAGGAGGTGAAGTTTTTAGTTAGTCATTAGCTAAACTTATCTGTGTTAGATGCCAGATGTAACTGTTGTATTCAGCAATAGTCTTACTAATGAGTTATTGAAAGGATCCAAAGTTTTCAGCAATTAACTAGGATGTTTGGAGAGGGCATTCCATTTTACATATTTGGCCAAGTACTTAACAATATTAAATCATTCTTAACACTGGAGGTTTTATATGTAGGCATAAGATGACTAGCTGGGACATCAGTCTCTCCTGTTGGTTGGTTGACTCCTTTTATACACATTTTCTTGTGTATATATCTGTGTATACATATGCATATACATGGGAGCTTCTATTGTAGTAGATTTCTATATGCCTTCTCCTTTCTCCTGTTATTTTAACACACAATATACCCTGATTGTAATTTCTCCTCTCTTGACTACTCCTAGTCACCCCCTCACTTCTTCTCCTATCTGAATCCACTCTGGTTCTGTCTCTCATTAGAAATAAAACAGATTTCTAACAACATAACATAGCAAAATAAAATATAATAAGATAAAACAAAAAAACATCACACTGAAGAAAAAGAGCCACAGAAAAGACACAAGAATCAGAGACCAACTTGTTTACACACTTAGGAATCTCACACTAAACTAAAACTAACACACTAAACTAAAAGTCATAATATACATCAGAGGACACAGTACAGATCTCTGCAGGTCCAGTGCTAGTTGCTACAGTCTTTGTGAGATCATATAATCTTTGTTCAGTCGATTTAGAGGGCTTTGTTATCTTGGTTTCCTCTATCTGTTCTGGTTCTTAAACTCTTTCCACCTCCCCTCTCTGTTTCTCTCTTTCTCTCTCTCTCTTCCTTTTCCTGTCCTTCTCCCTTTCCTCTTCCTCTCTCTCTCTCTCTCTCTCTCTCTCTCTCTCTCTCTCTCTCCTTCCTTTTTCTTTACCTCCTCTTTTTCTCACATCTCCCTATCCCCCTCCTCTCCCCCCTCCTCTGTGTGTGAGTGTGTATGTAATATCCGGCTGTGGGTATCTTCATCTGCTCTCATCTACTGTAGGAAAAAGCTTCTCTGATGATGGTCAAGTAAGGCACTAATCCATAAGTATAGCAAAATAAAATTAGGAATTATTTATCCCTACATTTTTAACAACAGTAGTATACAGTTATACCCTGGGTTTCTAGGCTATATAATCTCTGATTTTTATTCATCCAAAAATGTTTAATATGGGTTCAATTTCAAGGATTAGGCCTTAAATCAAATTATATAGTGCTTTGTTTTTCACACAAGCTTTGTTTTATCATTGGCCTAGCATATTTTTCAGGGAGGACACTATTGTAAATCAAAGGATTTGTGCCTGGGTTGGTGTATATGTTTCACTTTTGGTAGTTTGCAGAGTAATTTTTCATACCAATGGCAGTAGAACACAGGAATGAAGGTTCTATTTGGGCACAAGGAACTGTGTAGGTCTTGCCTCCAGCAATGATGCCTTGTTGTCAGGGCTGTTTGGAAATTTTTATGGGACTCCTTTTGCCAACAATTCAATTGGATATTACCAGTTCAATTACTAGTAGCTTTATTTGGTGACAAAATATATCCAGTTTTGATACCATCTCCTTTATTATTTGGAGACCATATTAGTATTGCCTCCAATTATTATAGAATATTTCCACTACACTAGTTTTCTATACCATGTCTCAAATGCACCTACATCAAAGCTGTCTCTCTTCTCAATGCTTCTTTCCTCACCCTCCACAACTGATCCTCCCATTTCAGTAACTCAACACATATCCTCAGTCACCCCATAAAATCTGTTATATTTCCTTTTCATGGAAAGATGAATGTGGTTTTTTTCTAGTCTTAGTCTCTTTCTCTATACTCAACCTCTTTTAGTCTATGGATTATAGTTTGATTATCATTTACTTAATGACTAATATATACATACATTTGAATGTATACTGCATTTGTCTTTCTAGATCGGAAGGTTACTTAACATGAGACAATTTTTCTAGTTCAATTCATTTCTTTATACATTTCTTGAAGTAAATCTTTTAACACCTGTGTAATACTCCATTGTGTAAATACACCACTTATTTATTTATTCTTTTGTTCATGGATATTGTGATGGTTTGTATATGCTAGACCCAGGGAGTGACCCTATTAGGAAGTGTGGTCTTGTTGGAGTAGGTATGATCTTCTTGGAGGAGGTGTGTCACTTCAGGCATGGGCCTTAATACCCTCATCCTAGCTGACTGGAAGCAAATCTTCTAGTGGCCTTCAGATGAAGATGTAGAATTATCAGCTCTGCTTGCACCATGCCTGTCTAAATTCTATCTTGCTCATGTCTAGAAGATACTGGTCTGAACCTCCAAACCTGTAAGCCAGTCCCAATTAAATATATTATATAAGGGTTGCCCTTGGTCATAGTATCCATTTACAGCAGTTAAACCCCTAACTAAGACAGAAGTTGGTATCAGGATCTGGGGTTTTGTTGTGATAGGCTTTTGTTGGGAAGAATGTGAATTTTGCAACTTTGGTTTTGAAAAGTGGTGGAATGCTTTAACTGAGACTTAATGGATCATCCTAGTAGGAATACGGAAGACTTTGTTGCTGAGAGTGATTTGAACTGGCTCAAGAGTTTTCAGTGGAGAAGAATTTCAGTATGTGGCCTAGAGACTGTTTGTGGTATTTTGATAAAGAATGTGGCTGGTTTTCCCCTTATCTGGAGAGTCTACCTGAGTATAAAATAAAGAGTTTTATATTAATTGCATTGACAAAGGACATCTCAAAAAGGCCCAGCAGAGCCTTTGTTCTCTGGTTAAGAAGTCTCATGAAGTGTTTTGAACAAACATAGCAAGCTTAGAAAGGAAAAAAATAAATTATATTGTTTGAGTATTATAGGGGCACAAGAAAGTAGTATGAAGCTGAATCCTTTATTCAAGAATATTAAATTAATTAAGGAAGTGGTGACCTTAGGACAAGGTACCACTCAGGTAAATTTAGCTCAAGGCATGGTAGTACATACCTTTAATCCCAGAAGACAAAACCAAGCAGATCTCTGAGTTTAAGCCCAGTCTGGGGCAAAGCAGGTTATAGGTGAAAAAAAGATTATGTCCAGGCATGGTGGAGCATGCCTTCAATCCTAATATTACAGGAGCCAAAGCCATGCAGATCTCTGAGTTCCAGATCAGTCTACAGAACAAGTTCCAGGACAGCTAAGCTTAGGCAGTGAAGGAGTTGGAAAACATAAAGCTGGTGATAATGTAATAGAATAAGGGGATCCCGTGTTTCATCCCCCAGCAAGCAGCAGAACTTGGCAGCTTTGGCTATGTGACTCTGACTTTAGAGTCAAGAATAGAAGGAATAACTGGGACAACTGATGCTGCTTAGCCAGAGATAAGAATTTGCAGTGACTGAGAATAGACCATCATCACTGAGGTGAAATCTTCTGCGAAGGTGTTTTCTGAGAGCACAAAGAATCTGTGTTCCAGAGGTAGCCAAGGTTGTACCTCATGGTTCAGCTGAATTTTTTAATGTGTAAGAGTCTCTCAGGTGGTATTGGTTTGGAAGGTGTGAGAGAGTCATGGAGAGTAGCTGAGGCTTGGCACTTTGAGATGACTGGGAAGGCCATTGGTGAAGGTGCAGCCTCAGTTGTAGCTGATGGCCCAGGGTTTGAGGGGTCATGAAAAGATGTTGAGGCTTGGCAGTATGAAGAGTGTCTATTAGAGGTTTTTGGTGAAGCATAGTTGCATCAGAAGACCCTAGTGTATTAGAGATGCCCGTACCATAGAACGATCGCCAAAAGCAGCAGCAGCAGCAGTGGAGTCAATTCAACCAGAGCCTAGAGTGCTACAGAGGGCAGAGCTGGAGAAGTGACCAAACCCTTTTGAGGAGCCCAGAAGATCATTTGTGAATCCCAGACATTGTAACAAGAGGCTGAGAAGTTGAAATTGACTTGGAGACTCCAAGATGTTAAAGATGCCAGAGATGTGAGATATGTGCCAAGGACAGCTGCTAACAGGGAATGGAACCACCCCAGGAGAAAAAAGTTTGTTTCAGTCAACAAAGATAAAAAAGGAATTGGAGATCTAAAGACTGATTTGGTATCAGACATGGAGATGCAGAGTTTGGAGTTTGCTCAGCTGTTTTCCTCTCTGGCTCTAAGGACTATAGTTAAGTGATTGCATGAATCTCAGAAGAGACTTTGAACTTTGGATTTTTAACATTGTTGAGACTGTTATTGAATATGAGTACTTTGGAAGTTCGAATAAATATATATTTTTATTTGCTATGGCTAGGTATGGCCCCCATAGACTCATGTGTTTTTAATAAGCCTATTGGAGCCATGGAGTGGAATATGATCGTTTGGACCATGAAGTGACACTATTAGGAGGTGTGGCCTTGTTGGAGTATGTTTTGACTTGTTGGAGTAGAAATATTAAATATTTCTGAGGCCAGTTGAAATTTCTTTGTTGGTATTTCTGTACTTAGATCTGTATGTCATAAATTAATTAGATTACTTCATTTGATGATGTCTAGTTTCTTGAGTTCTTCTTATATTTTGGATATTATCCCTGTCTCAGATAGTTGGTGAAAATCTTTTCCCATTAAGTAACCTGTCTTTTTATCCGATATATAGTATCCTTTGCCTGAGAGTGTCATTCCAGTTTTATGAGGTTCTGTTTATTCATTTTCAATTTAAATATTTGTGCTACTGGAGTTCTATTACATTCAGGAAGCTTTCTGCTGTGCCAATGCATACAAGGCTATTCCCCACTTTCTTTCTATGAGGTTCAGTATATCTGCTTTATGATGAGGTGTTTGATTCACTTACAGTTGAAATTAGGGCTGGTTAATAAAAATATATCCATTTGCAAGTTTCTACATACAGACATCCAGTTAGACCAGCCCAATTTTTTGAAGATGCTTATTTTTCTATTGCATATTTCCATACTCTTTATCACAGTCAGATGAACACTCATGTTGAGTTACATCTGGGTTCTTGATTTAATTCCATTGATCAACCTGTTTGTCTTTATGCCAACACCATGCAACATTTAATATTATTGCTTTATAGTGTAGGTTAAAACCAGAAATGGTAATCCCTCTGGAAGATTTTTTTATTGCACAAAACTGTTTGAGCTATCCTAGATTTCTTTTTTTCCATATGAAGTTGAGTGTTGTTCTTTCAAAGTTTGTAAAGAACTGTTTTGGAATATTAAAGGGATTGCATTGAGTTTCTAGATTGCTTTTACCAATCCATGATCATGGGAGAACTTTCCACCATCTGATATCTTCTTCAATTAACTTTCTTTCTTCAACAACTTAAAGTTATTGTCTTATAGGTCTTCTTTGTATGTTCTTTTGAGGCAATATTTATTGTATACCACTATCTGGTCTGAAACTTGCATTGTAGACCAGGTTGGCCTCGAACTCCTCCTGTGTGCTGAGATCAAAGGCATGTACCACCATGCCAGTTCATCATACAGGGATTTTGCTCTTTTGATTAGAGTTACCTCAAGATATTTTATATTATTTCTGACTTGTGAAATGTGTTGTTTCCTCATTTTTTCTCAGCACCTTTGTTAATTGTACATAGGAGGGCTATTGATCTGAACTAATCTTGTATCCAATATCCTCACTGAAGGTATTTATCAGCTGTAGGAGTTCCCTGGTAAAATTTGGGGATCACTAACATATACTATCATATCATCTTCAAACACAATGCCCTGATCATTTCATTTGCAATTTGTATTCCCTTGATTTCTGTTAGTTGTTCTATTGGTTTATCTGAAAATTCCATTAGTATATAGAGTACATATATATAAAAAGAGAAGATAACCTTATCTTGTTCCTGATTTTAGTTGAATTGATGTGAGTGTCTCTTTTTTAATTTGACACTGGTGTAGACATGTTGTAAATCACCTCTATTATTTTTAGGTATATCATTTGTATCTCTGATCTTGCCAAAACTTTTTGGAAGGAATGTTGAATTTTGTCAAAGGCTTTTACAGCATGTAATGGGACAGTTTTTTTTTTCTTTTTGTTTGTTTACATTGTGGATTATATTGAAACATTTTTTGTTTGTTTGTTTGTTTTGTATACTGATGCATCTTTCCATCTCTAAGAGGAAGACTACTTAATCATGGTAGATAATATTTTTGATGTGTTCATGGGTTGGTTTTGTGAATGTTTTAATGATTATTTTTGCATCAATGTTCTTGATGTAGATTGTTATGTAACCTTCTTTCTTTGTTGATCCTTTGTGTGATTTTGGTATCAGGGTAATTGTGGCCACATTTTTAAAAATGGCTATATTACTTCTTTTTGTATATTGTGAAATAATTTGAGAAATAGTAGCATTAAATCTTCCTGGAAAGTCTGAAACACAACTGGCCCTGGGTTTTTGTTGTTATTGTTATTGTTGCTTTTGGGAGACTTTTAATGACTGCTTTTATTTTCTTGAGGGTTATAGCTCTATTTAAATTGTTTATATGATTTCAATTTAAGTTTGGTAAATGGTTTCTGTTGAGAAAATTGTCCATGTCTTTTAGAGTTCCCTGTTATGTAGAATGTAGGTGTTTGAAGTATGTCATAATGTGTTTTGGGGGGTTTTCTCAGTGTCTATTGTTATGCCATCTTCTGCATTTTGGATTTTGTTATTATCTCAGTGTCTCTTAGTAAGTCTGGAAAGGGTTTGTCCATATTGTTGATTTTCACAAAGAACCAACTCTTGATCTCATTAATTTTTTGTATTCTTCTCTTTTTTCCCATTTTAATGATTTCATCCTTCAGTTTATTTTCTTTTGTCTCCTCCTCTTTGGTATGTTTGCTTCATTTTGTTCTAGAACTTTCAGGTGTGTTGTTAACTAGCTAGTGTGAGATGTCTCCAATTTCTTTATGAAAGCAATTAGTGTTATAAACTTTATTTTTAGCACCAATTTATTTGTATATTGTAAAATTTGGTATGTTGTTCATTCATTTTCATTGAATTCTAGAAAGTTTTTAATCTCTTTACTGCTTCATTGATCCAGTTGTCACTCAAGAAAGAGTTGTTAATTTACTTGCATTTGTAGACTTTCTGATATTTCTGTTGTTGACATCTTGCTTTACTCTTAGTGGTGTGATAGGATACAGAAGGTTTACATTAGCTTGACTCTTAGTGCTGTGAAGATATAATGACCACCACAACTTCTAAAAAAAATATTTATTTGGGCCCAGCTTAGAGATCAGAGGTGTATTCTATTATCATCATGACAGGAAGCATGACAACATGCAAACAAAATGTGCAAGAGAAGAAGCTGAGATTTCTACTTTTGTGTTCCCAGGCAGCAAAAACAGAAATTGAAGTACATCCTACAACAATGTCTCACCCACTCTAGCAAGGCTACAGCTCTTGTTAGCACCACTCACTATAAAAATAGGGCCATTATCATTGATATTACATTCCTATCCCTGGTCCCCGTTGACTTGTAGCAATATCATGATGAATCACATATTTAGTAAAACTTCAAATGTTCTTATAGTCTGTCACAGTGTCAGCATTGTTTGAATGTTTAAAGCATCTAGTGAGACTCAGGCAATCTCTAACTTGTAAGCACTGTAAAATTGAATTGAATAATCAGATCAAATATTTCCAACATGCAGTGGCACAGGAAGTATATTATCTTCTACCTCTTGCATTCTTTTGATGATGTTTGCCTCTGTATTTTCTGTTCCCTAGCCTACATTTTCAATTTTCAGAATTTCCTTCCTTTGTATTTTTTATTACTTCAATTTCCACCAAATATTGAGAAAATTGTAGGTCAAAACAAGACTTAAAAACAGCCAGGCAAACTCCAAACTCTGCATCTACATGTTTGATGACCTAGCACTCTTCAGATTTCTACATTTTTTGACCATTTTTACTGTATCACACTACTTTCACTTAGGCTGTATCTATTCTCTTTTGGAAAATTTACTATGGAGGTATCTCATAACTCTGTTGTCTCCAACATTTTGCAGTCTCCATGATGATCCAGGCTTCATCTTATAGCTTCACAAAAGTTTTTATGTAAGCCTAAGAAGCTATGCAGAAACACCCCTGACATATATCTTGCATCATCAGCTTTTCTCAGTTGTAGAGGAATATTCCATACCCCATTCTTCTGCCCTTGACTCTAAATCCAAGACCAGATGATCAATTCTGCCAGGTTCTGTTGCATGTGGTGTCTGTAACATGGTTCTTTGTTTTATCAAATCTTCATTAACTTTCTGGTTTTAATAGTTTCCTTTATTGTTTAAGCTTGGCTCTACTGGTACTCTATGAATCAGGCTGGCCTTGAACTGAGAGATGCATTAGACTTTTCCTTTGTAGTGCTGGGATTAAACTGCACATTCCCACATTAGATTCCAAACTTTACTTTAATTCTTTTTTGAAGTTGAAAGCTTAGCTGGTTGGGATCTTGCCCGAGTATCACCACTTTTTGAAAACAAGACTTCATGATTCCAACATTCTCATCAAATTTTGTAACTTTTCGTTTTCAACTTGCTTTTTGGTGTTATTGATCTTCATAAGAGAGAACACTAATAATCACATGACAAAGTCAATACCAGCCTGTTTTGAAATTTCCTCTGTCAAGGCAATTTTTCCAATTTATCATTATACAGGTAGATTTTTTAGATAAGGACAGAAAGAAGCCAAATTCTTCACAAAAATAACCCAAGATCAATTTTTATATCAAAAGGTTAGATATTGGGATAACAATTCTAATTGTGTGGGCATCTTGTGTATTGAGCATTTGCTGATACATAAATCTATTTGGTTAATCTTTAGAAGTAAGTGTCTTAGTTCTACTGGTTATAGTGAAGATGAAAGTTGTTTGTCTGAGGTAGAGCAGACAGAGCACTATGAGGGTGGGAGAGTTGCCCGAAGGGCCATACTTAGAGCCATAAAGGTCACAGAGTTGACCAGTGGAGGCAACAGGCATGTCAACTTTCCATGGCTCCCAGGCTGGTGCCACTAGCTAGACAGTGTATGCTTAGAGTGGGAACATGCCAGAGGCCAGGGAGCTAGCCAGAGGGGAGCCACATCTTCTTTATCTAACATCTCCCACTAAACATGTTCTTTTGTGTCTGAGTTATCTCACTCAAGATGATATTTTTTAGTTCCATCCATTTGGCTGCAAAACTCATGATGCCATTGTTCTTAATAGCTAGGTAGTATTTTATTGTGTAAACGTAGCATATTTTCTGTATCCATTCTTTCATTGTGGGACAACTGGGTTGTTTCCAGCTTCTGGCTATCACAAATAAGGCTTCTATGAACATAATAGAGCATATGCCCCTGTGGCATTGTATTGCATCTTTTGGGTATATGCCAAAGAGTGGTATATCTAGGTCTTCAGGTAGATCTATTTCCAATGGTAGGTTCAGTAACAGCCCTAAATTGGAATCCAGCTCAAGGGGAGGCTCCAAGGCCTGACACTATTTCTGATGCTATAGTGTGCTTGTAGACAGGAGGCTAGCATGGCTTTCTTCTGAGAGGCCCAACAAGCATCTGAAAGAGTCAGATGCAAATACTTACACCCAACCAAATGACAAAGCCCAGGATACATATAGCTGAATTAGGGAAAAGTGAAAGAAGATGAATAGGAAGGCAACCTCACAGGAAGACCAGCAATCTCAGCTGAACCTCTGAGATCTCTTAGACACTAAGCCAAAAACTAGGCCGCATACACCAGCTGATATGAAGCCCTCAACACATATACAGCAGAGGACTGCCTGGTCTCCCCTCAGTAAGAGAAGATGCATCTAACTCTCAAGAGACTTGAGGCCTCAGGGAGTAGGGAGGTCTGGTGAGGTATGAGTGAGGGGTGGGGGCATCCTCCTTGAGATGGGGGAAGGGAAATGGGATGGGAAATAGTCAAAAGGCAGACTGGGAGTGGGATAACAACTGAGTTGTAAAAAAGATTAGAGAATAGTAATAATAATTAAAAACCAAGAACCGGGCTGGAGAGATGGCTCAGCCGTTAAAGGATAGGCTCACAACCAAAACATAAAAACCTAGAAGATCATGAAATGTACAGGCCCATGGATGGGCCTAGAAAATATCATGAGTGAGGTGACTCAGACTCAAAATATTCATGTATGGTATACTCACTGATAAGTGGATATTAGACAAGAGTACAAAATACCCATGATACACCCCCAAAACCCAAAGAAGTTAAAGGAATGCCCATGTGAGGAAGCTTGAACACCACTTAGAGAGGAACAAAATAATCATGAGTGGCAGAGAGAGGGAAGAACAAGAATGTGAGTAATGAGGTATAGGGGATTAAGTGGACAGGATTAAGTATGTGAGTAGACAGGTGAGAAGCCCAGAGGACCTGGAAAATGATTGTCATTATTCAGGTGACAGGGTTCAAGGCAGGGGGAGAATCGTCAGGTGGTATCAAGACTTGATGCAGTGGATCTTAGTCAAAATGACCAACAGTTGGGATATGGATCCTGAAGAGATCATATCTAGTAGCCAGACAGGAGTCCCAGTGGAGGGATGGGGACATCAACACACTTACAAAGTTTTGGATCCAAAATTGTACCTATTTAAAGCAAAAGCAGGAACAAAAATGGAGCAAAGACTGAAGAAATGGCTGATGAGAGACTGGCCCAACTTGAAATCCATCACATGGGAGGGCACCAATCTCTGACACTATTACTGATGCTATGTTGTGCTTATATACAAGAGCCTAGCACAGCTGTTCTCTGAGAGACTCTACCCAGTAGCTGACTAAGGCAGATGCACATACCCACAGCCAACCATAGGATGAAGATCAGGGACCATTATGGAAGAATTAAAATAATGATTAAAGAACTGAAAAGGATGGTAACCCCATAGGAAAACCTGGACCCTTGTGAGCTTCCAGAGACTATGCCATCAACCAAAGAGCATACACTGGCTGGTCCAATCCACCCCATCCCCACACCAGCATATATGTAGCAGAGGACTGCCTTACCTGGCCCCAGTAGGAGATGTACCTAATTTTGTAGAAATTTTATGTTTGTGTGTGTGGTGAGGGTAGATACCCAGGAGGCTTTCTCTTAGTTGAAGGGGAGGGGAATTGGGGGAAGAACTCTGCAAGGTGAAACACAAAAGTGTGCAGCATTTGGAATGTAAATAAAATAATTAATAAAAAATAAAAAAATTATTTTGTAAGAGAAAAAAAAAAACAAAGCTTAGATAATGTAACCCATTAAAGAAAAGGTCACAAAGTGAGATAACAGAGTCAGATAGAACTTTTGCTTACACTGTTAGAAGTCCCAAAAGAAGACCACACTATACTATGGTAACATATATACAGAGGGCCTAGGTCAGGCTCATGCATGCACCCTAGTTGGCAGTTCCATCTCTGTGAACCTTACAGTTCTGTGTGTTTTCTTGTGTTTTTGATTCCTCTGGTGCTAGCAATCCTTCATCTTCTTCTTCAACAGGATCTCCAAAGCTCTGCCTAATGTTTAGTTATGGGTCTCTCCATCTGTTTTCATCAGTTGCTATGTGATACCTCTATGGTAAAAATTGGGCTAGATACCAATTCTATGAGTATAGAAGAACAGAATTAAGAATCATTTCATTCACTTTTTATTTTTTATATTATTATTATTATTATTATTATTATTATTATTACTGCTACTATTATTGCCATTTGTATTTGCTTCTATTGAGTCTCTGGTTTCTTGTCCTCCAGGTACACACATTCTTTCATAACATAGGTCTTCCTCCTGGAACAGTCATTGATTGGCGACTCCAACAATTTCTGGGCCACTTTAACCCTAACACATCATGTAGACAGGATAAATTGTAGATGCTGTGACTATGTTGGTATCTCAATCACTTCACTGAAATTATTGCTTGGTTACAATGATGGCCATTTGAAGTTCCATATACACTCATTGCTAGAAGCTTCATGTAGGTTCACCCTCGTAGATATCTGGGAATTTCCATTGCTGTAGGTTTTTACCTCATCATAGCAATGCCCCTTGATTCTAGTTTCTCTCTCTCAGTATTTTCTACCTGTCTTTCCCATACCTGATCCCTGCTCTTACCATTTCCACCCACATCAACCTGCAATGTCTACCCTGTTTCCCTTTCTCAGTAAAATTCACAAGTCTCCCATTGAACATTCCTTGTTTATAAACTTTTTTGGGTCTGTAGATTGTAGCATGGTAATCCTTTACTTCACATGTAATATACACTTATAAGTGAATACATACCACCTATGTCTTTCTGGATCTGGATAACATCACTCAGGATGATTACTGCTAATTCCATCAATTTGCCTGCAAATTTAATGATAATATTTTAATTAATTTATTTATGTATTTAAATCCCAAGTGCTACCCCTTCCCTATATAATACTCAATTGTGTAATGTACATTTTCTTCATCCATTCTTCAGTTGAGAGATATATATGTAGCAGTTAATAAAGCTTCTATGACCATAGTTGAGCAAATGTCCTTGTAATATGGTGGATCATCCTTTCGGTATATGCTCAGGAGTAGTATAACTGAGTCTTGATGTTCATCCAGTCCCAATTTTCAGAGAAACTGCTGTAATGATTTCTAAAGTAGATGTACAAGTCAACAGCAATGAACGAGGGTTCCCCTGTCTTCACATCCTTGCCAGAATGAGTTGTCACTTCTGTCTTTGATCTTAGTCATTTTGTCAGATGGAAGACGGAATTTAAGAGTAGTTTTTACTTTCATTTCTCTGATGGCTAAGTATGTTGAACATTTGTTAACTGCTTCTTGCTTTTAGATTTACCTCTGTTGAGAATCCTCCATTTAAATTTGTATCCCCCAATTTTAATTGGATTATTTGTTTGTTTATGTCTAGTTCCTTGAGTTCTTTATATATTTTGGACATAAACATTCTGTCAGATGTGAGGCTGTAAAAGCTCTTTTTTTTATTGTTTTAGGCTGCTGTTTTCTCCTTTTGACAATGTTCTTTGCCTTGAAAATGTTTTTCAGTTTCATGAGAAGCCAATTAATTGCCAATCAAAAAATTTCAGCCTATTTTATACACTTGTTGTGCTATGCTTTTTAAATATATGTGAAAGTATATGGTAACTATTGATGCCAAAAAGAGTATGTAATTCTCTGGAGACAGAATTTCTGGAGTGAGTTTACTATTAAAAAGAGGCAACTATCATTGTTAAGAAAATAAGCACCATTAAGCCTCTGCACTAGAGAGAAGACCATTTATTGATTTAAAAGTTCAACATGTCATAATCCTAATTTACTTGAGAGGAGAAGTCTGATAGCCTACAGGCAGTTTCAATTTTCTTGTATCTGTTGAGATTTTCTTTTGTGGTTGAGTATATGGTCAATAGTGGAGAAGGTTTTGTGAAATACTGAGATGAAAGTATATTGTTTTGTCCTTAGGTAAAGTGTTCTGTAGGTATCTGTTAGAGCCATTTGATTTATAACTTCTGTTAGTTTCATTATTTCCCTGTTTCATTTCTGTCTAAATGACATGTCCATTAGTGAAACTGGGGTGTGTAAGTCTGCCACTCTTAAAGTATGATGTTTGATGTGTGATTTTTAGATTTAGTAATGTTTCATTTTACCCATGTAGGTGTCTTTATATTTGTTGTATAGATGAATTGAGAGTTCTTCTTGGTGGGATTTTTTTTATGAGTTTGAAGTGTCCTTCTCCATGTCCTTCAATTAATTTTTGTTGAACATCTTTTTTGTTAGATAGATATTAGAATGGCTATTACACAAGTTTGCTTCCTGGATCCATTTGTTTTGAAAGTATTTTTCTAGTATTTACTCTGAGGTAATCTATATCTTTGAAGTTGGTGTTTTCTTCATTTATGCAAAAGAATAATAGATCTTGTTTAAAGATCCATTCAGTTTACCTGATTCTTTTTAACTGGGGAATTGATTTCATTGATGTTGAGAGATATCAACAAACAATGGTTTTTAATTTCTGAGTTTTTGATGCTCTGTGTGTATGTGTGTGTGTGTGTGTGTTATTTTCCATTGTTATTGGTGGTATGAAATTATTTATTTCTTGTGTTTTCTTAGGTATAATTAAATTACTTGGGTTAGAGTTTTATTTCTAGAAATTTCATAGGACTGGATTTATACATATACATTGTTAAAATTTGGTTTTGTCGTAGAATATCTTGTTTTCTTCATCATAGTGTTTGAGAGTCTTGTTGGGAATAGTAGTCTTGTTAGCATCTGTGGTCTTTAAAATCTGAAAACATCTGTGCAGGCCTTACTGGCTTTTTGCATCTCTGTTAAGAAGCTGGATATAATTCTAATATGTCTGTCTTTATATATTATTTGTCCTGGTGCCAGAGCGGTTTTCAGGATAGCAGCTAGAGTTGTGGACTTGAATATTGTGTTCAGCAAAGTGGTTCCATATGTATTGTTTTTAAGGCTAATCTTTTATATTTCTAAATATCTTACTTACTTAGACTCTTATAAAATTGACATGTTTTTCTTTCTATTCTAGAGACATCTAGTAATTTTTGCCTTCATTTTTTTGTTGTTGTTGATTTTAACTAAGAAATCTTTATAAATTTTTAAAACTTTTTTCTTTACTTATTTCTGCTTAGTACCGTGAGACATGATATATGATTATTTAAACTGGTTACTAAAATTAAAAATCTATTTTATTATTAGGCTATACAGGGGAACTAAAAGGAAGTCTTTAATTAAGATGTAGTTTCCAGTTTGTTTTCTCACTTACACCTGTTTCTTGGTCTACCTGTCTCATTAGAAATCCTTCCCAACTAAAAAAAGTGACCTAAGATTTTTGTTTTAAATTTTCATTTAAAACAGATCAACAAAGGCTGTTGTTAAAATTTGAGCCTTTTGTTTCGCTAGTACCTAAATAAATTGTTGCTGTGGATTGAGCAAGTAAGTCAGAGTTTTACTTTCCAAAGCCAAAAACATATGAAAACAGGTGTAGTTTCTTCTTCTTCTTCTTCATCATCATCATCATCATCATCATCATCATCATCATCATCATTTGCAGTTGTCTTATCCCCTTTTCTCAGTACAAGCAATTTTTCTTGTATGAACCTATGCAGGTTCTGTGTGTACTGTCATTCTCTGTGAGTTCTTATCTCTATCAGCTCTATTTTATCTGAAAGACACTGTTTTCTTAGAATCATCTTTGACTTCTTTCTCTTATCACTTCTGCCTCATCTTCCAAGTAGATTACTGACCTTTGGTTTATTTTACTTATTTACTTCTGGCGAAGTATCTAAAATTTTTGTGATGCTCCATTGCCAATAAGATAACAGCTAGCAGATGATCATCCTCAGATGAGTCCTGCTTAGATTACAATCCATGATGGATTTGCTCCAATAGGCAAGGCCAGGAGAAATTTATTTTAAGAAAGATACCTGCTATTTATGTGTTTTTCCTATTATTAAATATTATAACAATTATTAGGTATTAGCCCACCCTTTTCTGCAGATCTATGCAGAACAGCAAAGATGTCTTGTAGTGATGCTTCATTACACAAATAGATGACATCTTAATTCTTAATGATGATCCTATAAGAATTTGTAAAATTATATCAGTATTTATTAAGCTCTTTTTTATAGTGGAACTGCTATTAGGTTTTCTCTGATAATCAAAACTACAATGAGAGGTCTGTCAGTTTCTTTGTGTCATAAGTTAATTGCTTCTCAGATAGCAAGCAGACATCTACTACTAAGACCACATTCCAAGAGGTTTTAAAACCATTAACTAAAGTTTGTAAAAAGAGGACTAACAATTTACTATAGGTGTGAGGACAGAAGATAAAATCTATATAAAATCTATACAAAACTTCACTAATACTAAGTAACAAAAATTTATAGTTTTAAACCTGTTGAGGTTGGAACATGTCGGTAGCCGACATTCGAAGATGGCGCCGACTGCCTGCCTTCCTCATCAGATTTTTCTGTTAAACAAGTATTCTGCACATGCATCAGCACAATTCTGGCGTGTGCCCCTCCTGAGTGGGCATATGCTATTGAGGTATTGTGGCCTTAGCCAATCCTTGCATTGGCAACCCCTGCTCCTCTATATAAGCAGCGCCCTTTGGTTGCATGGGGTCCCCCCGTAGTATTTTTATATTTCCTACAATAAAGGCTTTTGAGAAGAATCCAACTGTGTTGCCTCTGCTTGCTGGTCGAGTTGGGCGTGACAGAAACAGATGAGAAATGTTTATCCAGATAATCGTTACTAATGCATATGCATGTAAACATTCTCTATTATAAATTTCTCATACAATTTATGATTTGAATTTATGTGTAAACTAGTAATGAATTTTTTACCATGTGATCATGTGTCTGCAAGATGTAAAAGTGCTAAAGAGAAAGAAAAGAGAGCATTCTTCTTGTTCTGATTTTTGTAGATTTCTCCTTATCCTCATTTTCCTCACAATCTCATTTTCCGTTTTTAGAGAGCTTTCATAGGAAACTTTTTTAGAAGTTAGAAATAAAGTCTATAATTACTTTTCTATGTGTCCTTATTTTCATCCTGTGACTTCAACTAACAGGCTGAAAGTGAGATCAGTGTAGTTCCTTCAGAGATAGAACAAAGGCTATTTTACTTAACATTCTGCTCTTTTAGGATGAGGTGCTAAACAGTTTTTCACCTCAGAGGAACTCAGAAGGTAGGTCAGCCACTGAAGCATTGTGATTTAGACATAAGATAGGAAAATGTTTTACTATTATTATACAGCAATTCTCAATATCCTTTAAGACCAAGTCTTAACCCTGCTGACCTATGCTGCCTCAAGAAGAACCAAGAAGACCCACCAGAGCTGGCCCCTGCCACTCTATTCAGTTGTTTATTAACCAGTTGATGGATGGCTAGCAGGTAAGTAATTACAGTCTGGTAATTGAAATTATAGAAGCTTTCAAATTTATATCATTGGAGAATCATGATGCGTGCAATTTAGTTTTGGTTATCTTTCGCTCAAACTGAGTGCTCAAAAATTATTCACTAAAGCATTAAAGGTCCCTCACATGGAGCATATAATGTTCAATTTTAAATGGATTAATATTGAAAATGTGTTAGCATCACATTAAGGAAAAGAAATAAAATCACTTTTTCTTGAAGATGTTTTCCCAATAGCAAACCATGTTTTTAAATTTTACTTTCTCTCCCTGTGTCTTCTCTTGTGTTCTCTTTGTATTTTAGCTGTTATGTATTAATATAAATTTGGATCTTCTTGAATGTTGTCTTGTGATTTTGTGTGTCTCCACCTCTGTGTCTGTATGTAACTCATGTGTGTCTCCAACAAATGTCTTTTTTTTCTATCTATTGACAGCAAAAAAATAAAATCATCACATGAAGAATAAATAGAAATCTTTAGCATAATATTTAAAAGGGATAAAACATTGCTCACTCCAGCTGACCTGTGTAGCAATTACTTTCAAGTAACGTTCACATTTCTTTCAGTATTTAACCAAGTATTTGTTTTACAAGTTTGCTCTTCAAACTAATTTATTTTTTCTTTTAATAAATGACTGTCATATCATGAACACACACACAAACATTGTTTTCTGCATCAGAGTATGTAAATGTACATCTCTGAAAATTAAAGCTATGCAATAGCTTAAATTGTAAATGTTGATTACTTAGGAATCCAAGCCAAGTAAGTTTGGCACTTACATTGTTAAACAAACAGTCTGAGGATAGAATAGGATATCAGTCTTAGGTAATAAGTGACCTCAAAGTGTATTACTATATCTAGCTGTGATGGCCAGTAAATAATTCAGTCTCTTAGAACCAAAGAAATAATTGCATTTTATTATATTGTCATAGAGGACTATAACCCAGGTCCAGACATTGTTATCTTTTATAAGCAGTGTTGGGCATGGATCTATATGTTTTCAGAGTGAAATGAGTTATATCTTTGTCTCAATTTTAGTACACGCCTTGAATTGATGTATAATTACCACTTCAGTAGGAAGAATTTTATAGTGAAAAATGGAATACAACTCTAGATCTACTCCCTTGAGAGTTAATCTAGTTGGGTGACTCTATGAAATGGCCAATGGATAATCCCAGAATAAGGTAGTCTTATTTTACACTGTGATAAAGATGTAATTTGAATAATTATTTCTTTAATGAGATATAGTACATTTTCTTTCCAGAATTTTTTACCAATAACACAATCCTTTTGAACTATACTGATTTTTGTGTGAATCATCTGAATGAGTCCTGACTCAAAAACGACATTTCTTTTTTCTTTTTTCCCTGATTCTTTCATTGAAATGCTGGTCTAAATTTAAATATGTTTTCCCTGGTACTTTGAATTTTCTTATTTTTTATTTATATCTCCAACTCTGCCTTGACTGCCATGTAGTTGCTTTCAACTATTTATGTTTCTTTTGGCAGTCTCCACTGAGTGACTGTTAAAATTTATAACTTGATTTCTGCCTTTGGTTTTGTTTGTTGGTTGGTTGTTTTGTTTTGTTAAGCTAATAAAATTATCATTACATTTGCATTTGAGTCTATATGATTTGTTCAATCTTTACAACTTGTTTTAAAAAAATAGATTCTTATCTTAACAATACATCACTACCACAGTTTCCCTTCCCTCCACTCCTCACAGCACTTCCATACCTCCAATCTCCCTGACATCCATGCTTCTTGGCTCCACCTCACCTCTTCTCCCCTGGCTCGAGTCATAAAAGGCCTGGTCTCCAAAAGACAACAACCAAACATGACAAAATAATATACAATAAGATGATGCAAAAGTTTTCACTCTGAGGCTGGACCAGGCAACCTAATTGGAAGCAAAGAAAGTTAAGAGCTGGCAAAGGAGTCAGAATTATACCTGTTTCCACAGTCAAGAGTTCTACCAAAACACCAAGAAGATAGCCATAACAAATATGCAAAGACATGGTACAGATCCATGCAGCTCTAGAGCTTGCCACTTCAGTCTCTGTGAGCCCATATGTGTCCTACATAGTTGATTTACCAGGATGTGTTATCATGATTGCCTCCTTCTTTTGACTCCTACAATCCTTCTTGCCCCCTCTTCTTCCAAATTACCAAATTCCAAAGGGAGTAACCTAATGGAGACTTTGGATATAAACTTTCTCTCTGTATAATGTCTGGCTGTGAGTCTCTGCATCTCCTTACTTCTGGTGACAGAAGATTTTTTCATGATGAGTGGAAAATTATCAGTATAGCATAATATCATTAGGAATTGTTCCATTGATTTTGTACATCAGTCCTGTGTATTTGGTTCCCCCCTAGGTCTTTGAGCTTTCTAGCCCCTAGTTCCTTGCCATCAAATCAGTGTCAGACATGAGTTCACTCTTATAAAGAGGGCATCAAGCTAAATTAGATACATTATACACTCATACAAGTTCTGTGGGGAAAAAAAAAACTCGCGCAGGGTGGGAGAGAGACGGCTGCAGCAGCGGTGGCGGGTCCCACGAGGGTCTGCAGCTGGGTTTCGAAGCACTTCCCACATGCATGCAGCTGCCATGGGCTGGCAGCTGCAGTTCAAGGTTCCAATGTTTCAAAAGCTGGCAATCTGGCAGCAGCGCAGGCCCAGGCAACACGTGGCATCTGGCTTTCCAAAGCTTTTATTGTTTATGACGTGGTGAATAGGTGTAGATGGTATGAGCTTTTCCCACCAAAAGTCAGGGGGTCTACGCCTTTTATAAGAAAGGAAAAAAAGGGGGGGGAATAACTTAATTAGCTACGCCCTTCCCCACTCCGGCCTTTAGATAACTCATTAATATTTAAATCTCTGGAGGTGGAGACCTGTGTCCCTATGTGATTGAAGGGTGCAGGTTAAATGGAGTTACCTCATCCAAGGCCCAACATCCCACTCTCTTTTCTTTCTTAAAAGGAGGGGCAACTCTGTGCCATCTGTAGTCTGCAAGATGCAGATTAATGAGAGATGTGGACTCTCTGGAGTAGTCTGGAATCCAGGAGCATGGGAGATATATGCGGTACCTGACAGGCAATGTCCTGTTGGGTCTCCGGCTATCTCAAACCCATCGCTTTACCAGGGAGACCAAACCATCTCTTTATGGCCCAAATCTCACTCTTTTTTAATGAAAATTTTGGTTGAGGTAGTCAAAAAAAAAAAAAAAAAACCACTATGTAGGCCGGAGGGTGTAGCATAACCAAGCCAAAGGTAATGGGAATTGAGGGTAGGGTTTGGAAGGCATTGAAACAATTAAACACAGGTTGTACAGTTTGAGGGTAATGGCAGCTGATTAATCTATATAGACATTATGTTTTCCTCACTAACATGAAACTTTAGCTATGTGACTTTGGCAAAAGAGTTCATCTGTAGCTGGAAGGTCTGGATCTGTCTTTTGTAGTGAGTGTCACTGGGTTTTGGCATGTATCTCTGGATCTCAGTGTGTTTCTCGAGTCTACAGTCAGATGAGATGGCTGGGAGAAAGCAGCTTGGAATCTCAGGCAGGTTTCAGAAGATGGTGGTGTCTCTGATGGACTGGTGGGAGCACCTATAGGATAATCACAACAGGGAAGCCGCACCCTGGCTGGGGGATGTCTGCAAAGGGTGTGTAGCAAGCATTAGGCTACTTGGGAGCAAGTACGTCATGGTCTGTCATTGAGATCCTAGAAAAGCAAAGGTGTTTGAGGAAATTTAGTCTTAGAAGGTACCTTTGTGTCTGTTTTAGATGGCTGAGGAAGAAAACATCATGTAGGCAGCAACAATTTGTCTGTAAAAGGGAAGAAGTTGTTAATTAAAAGCTGAAAATGTTGATCAAGCATGTTGATTTAACCTGTTGAAGTAGAGTAGATGACTTTTGAACCTTAAAGAAATCTTAAAAGTTGAAAACATTTTGGACACAGATGATGAGTGTTAGAGAGAAAAGGAGACATTTAAACAAAAACAAGAAAAATTTTGGTTGAAAATCACGAACATTGTTGTTTTAGGTTTTCCTGTTAGGAAGAAAAGAAATGTTTAAAATTTTGGTTGAAAAACAGGAACATTTGTTGTTGCAGGTCCTCCTGTTGGGGAGAAAGAACAGTAATGGCGGGCTTAGAAGCAGTGGGGGAGGGGCCTTGGTCTGCCATGTGGCATCTGGGTGCACTGGCAGAGAGGTACTGTATACTCACTTTGTTTTTCTTATAAATCTTAAATGTAGAGAAGGAGAAAAGGCTAACTTTGAAAAAAAAGTTTAAAGAAGAATTGGGACTTGATAAGAAAGCTAAGAGTCAGAAAGAGTGAGTGTCTGTGTCTATGGGAAAGACACGTGGAAGTTGGATTGGAGCCAGACAGCTTTTGAGAGAAATTGGCAGGGGACATGGGGTAAAGGGTGCAGGCATGATTTTAGCTGCTTCAGGCAAGCTGGCTGAGCTAAGTAGCTTTAGTCAGTTGCAAATGACTGAGAGGGAGGAAAAGCATGTTGGCTAAGAAACACAGGGCTGGGTAGCAAGCAGGGTCTTGCCCTGTTGCTTCAGGCAAGCAGGCTACAAATAGTTGTAGCATGTGACAGGGAATCAGGGAAAGACTCTACCTGGCAGGGCGTTACGTGGCAATCAGGAGAGATTGTGTTTTAAAGGTTTGGTGACTGGGTTGATGTCCATATTTCTCTTTCTATAGGTTGCATATTACTTTCCTATTGAAGGATATTAGAGCATATGAGTAAAGGCTCCATTCTTATACTAATTCAATGTGAAAACATGGTCCATCTTTACACTTCATACAAGAAACACTCCCCAATTAAAAGAACTCAAAGGGGGATTCTCACTCAATTCTCAGGATGGCACCCACCCTCCCCCCCAAAAAAAAAAACTCACAAGAGACCAGCTTGCTGTAAACACATGAGGCAGTGTAATATCAGAGCTCTGGGCCAGTCCATATTCCCATATCTCACTATCTCACATAGGGGATAGAGGGACTGACCAGGAGGATCTAAGGATTAGGACTTTTATAGCCAAAGGGTGGGGGAAGTGGGAGATTTTTACATGGGTACACATAATTGGTGGTTTTACATCAGCAGACTGTACTGGTCTAAGTTAGCATAGTATCTAGTTAAACTTAAATTGCAGTTTCTTGGACCTTGAGAAGACCTCAAAATGGGGGGAGCGGTTGGAGGAACACCAGATGGAACACTCATTTGGACATATCTCTGTTCTTCTAAGGATGTACTTGTATACCTTTTTATCTTTCATGATCAGTCAGTTTCTTTGGATAATTTAATAGGCCTTTGTCTTGTAACTCCACATCTTCTGTAACTAATTAAGTGGGCCCAAAGCTGCTGACAGACATTTTTAACTATTTATGTTAGGGAAAAGGAATCACAGGCCCTGCTACTCTATTAATTTGGGCCTATTTCAAAATTTTCTTTCATTTTCCCCCTTTTTCTTCTGAATAATTTTAATCTTAAAATTATCTGTTTTAGATTCTAGAGTCATCTTATTGTAGGCCAAAAGAGTTATTTAACCTTGGGTGTATATATCCTAAACACCACCCTCTAAGGCTCTATTATCTCTATATCTCTATAGTGGGGATATCTCAGGAGTCAAGGCCTGTTGCTCTTTGGCCTTGTAGAACAGCCGGTGATCTTGAGCTTGAGGGGGTTGTTCAGGTGTCTGGCTGGTCTTCAGTGGCATCAGGCACAGGTGTCTGTGAACTTTAACGGAGGTCAGATGGCCAACAGCACCAGAAACAGTCTCTTAGTAGCCTGAAAAGTCATTTCTCATACAAGAGTTCTGGGTTTAACAGGGACAAGGGAAGGAGAACCCCCAGCCAGCGCCAGTTCCGGGGGGCAATTTAGTTAAGGTCTCTGTTTATTCTCTCTACCTGTCTTGAGTTCTGGAGACAGTACGAACAATGGAGCTTCTAATTAGTCTCTAATATCTCTGACATTTCCTGACTTATCATAGAAACAAAAACAAAACTTCTATCTGATCTAATTATCTCAGACACTTGACACCTCGGAAAGATCTCTATTAATATCTTCTTGGTTGTCTCTCTGTATATATTCTAGGTTGTTCTCTTTTAGGTATTTTCTTACTTACTCTAAGTCTCATAAGCCTTTGCTTGTTGGCATATCTTACACTGTCTTATTATTTCTCTGGCCCAAACCTGAGGTCTATCATATGTTTTTAGATTTCTTGACTGCTTGGTTGTACTCATATCTCAAGAGTCCATCTGTATATTTAGCCTAGTAGGTCTTTTGTTTTCTGGGGAGTATAGTTCTCTCTTCTTGTGTGTACCATTGTCTCTTTTCTTCTAGATAGTAGTTGGCAGGATGGTTAGCAATCTGAGTTCTTTCTTTTACTCTGTGTTTTAAGTGAGGCCATCTCTTAGGCCGATAATAGGGACAGGCTCCTGTATCAAGCTGTTTGATCTGTCCGGTTATTGTCTCAGGCCACTGAGTCTCTTCCCTTCTGGTATCCTGGGCAACAAATATTTACAGCTGTTGGCTTCAACAGTCATCTCTCTTGGTATATAGCCCTGTGGACATGGGCTTTGGCAAAGGCATATCTGCTGTCCATGTAGTTGTTGATTTTCTTGTCAGCCCTAAGTTTTAAGGTTGGTCTCTGTACTGACGAGCCCAGGGTTGGGGAGTCCACCCAGATGACATTTGTGTTGTCTTCTACAGCAGTACCAGCTTGTCTCTGACCAGCAATGAGAAAACTGTTCCTGTCTGTAAAGCAGGTTGTCTCGGCTCCTGTCAGGGGTCAGTAGGAGAAACCTTTCTTTTATCCGTGAGTTCTTGTCAATTAGTTGCAGCCGTCTGGTAGGAAGTATATCTGGGCCCCCTTCCTGGGGAGTAAGTCTCAACCCAACAGAGGGTTGGAACACTCTAGGATGACCATAAATAAATGGGATATCCAGCTCATCTCTTAGTCTACCATTTTTTTTGGGGGGGGGGTAGTCAATAAATATATTTTTGGGCCATTGGCCTGGAGGAGGACCCTGTCTATCATAATTGCTGTCTTCACACAAAGCTAATACGTTCACCAGTTGGGGTGTTTTTCAAGGCCAGGGATTTCCTGACTCCGGCTCTTATTTGTTAGGGCACTCTTGGTCTCCGCAGCTGGCTCTTTTATTTGTAATGTGCACAATGGTCTCTTTTCTTTCTTCTGTTCATTTTCAGCCTTTACTTTCTTTTTTTATTTTCTGTTTTTCTTTTTCTCTCTCTTCCTCTCTCTCTCTCTCTCTCTTTCTCTCTCTCTCTCTCATGATATATTTTCTCAGCCTCTTTTATCACGTCCCTGATATCGTAAACTTTCTCAGTAACTTACACTAAACCTTTTATTCTTCTTTCTTTTTCTTTCTCCACTCTTTTCTTTTCTCCCTGATATAATACACTTCTTAAATCTTTTAATGACTTATTTTGTACTCTCTCTAGCCTCTGAAGCCTTGTCTATACTGACAGAATGTCTCTGTGAGCTAGTCTAGAAAGGCTATGGGTAACTTATCTGATCCCTGTTTAACCTCATTTGCCTTGGTTAAAATTATTGGGGTCTCATGTTCTTTCAAGATCTGTCAACGGGATCTGGCATGGGCCTTCAGGTGTCTCTTACCTTCTGTCACAGGAATGTCTCAGTCGCAACTGGTCAGAAGTAACCCGCTGTAGACCACGGCCTGATCAATTTATGGGGTCCCCATTTCTGAGGGAGCATTCCTTTTCTAGTATCTTCTTCCATTCTTTACTCCTGAAGACTATAACCTATAAAGGTCTTGGGGAAGAAAGGCTTTTATCTTATTTATTGTTTTGATCAACTGTAAAAGCAGTACATAGTCTTCTAGAACTCTGTACAGACTGATGTATTTGTGAGGCTGATGACTGCTGTTCACATCACACTAGAGACCACAGTCTAGTTCAGTCTGCAAACAGTACTTTGTCTATAGGTATAATGTGAGCTCACCTCTGAAGCTCTAAGAAAGAAACCAAATCAGAATGAATAGCCTTACCTACAGCATTTTACAGCAAGGACTATTAAGATGTTGAAGGCTCAAACAGTATTAATATTATTTTAATGGCAACTTGAGTTACATTTGACAGTTATTTGAATTTAACTTTTGGCAAAATAGAAACTTTGGTCATAGTTCTTTCTATTAAAAAGTTATTTCTGATTAGAATATTATTTTAGAAGTGATACATAACAAGAACAAGAAAGTAAACATTTTTATATCTAACATAAGAGCACAAGTCTTCACCACTTCTTCAATTTTATCTTGTCTGAACTCTCATCTTTGAACCAAATTTTGTAATTTCTCTCCTCCTGAAAAGGATCCACATTCTATACAGAACTGAAATGTGTTGCCTTCATTGTCCCTACCCCCATCTCCTGTTCTTGTCCTTCACTTTAGCAGAAGGACTCAGAGCAGACCCGTTAGATATGACACCTGTGAGGGTGTGGGAATGAATATGCCCCTCTTCCCTCATGTTCTCACCTTATTCTTTCTGTCTCTGGTGGGGACTTTTTCCACTGGCTCAAATCCAACTGGTTGGTTGGTTTGTGTGCATAGAGTATTGCATAAAAACCTCACACTAAGCCTCTGGGAATAGAACCAAAGGCCATGTTTATTTGGTGCCTGGAGTCTTCTCATCCGTCCCAGACTCCTATGCATTCTCCATTTTCTACAAAGTGTTCCACTTAGTTTTAGGTCTTAGATTTCAAAAATGATACTAACCTTCTGTCTGTCAAATGATTGGACCAAGAGGCCCAGAGACTATCTTAACTAGCTAGTGTCCACTCCTTCAGTTTCCAAAAGAAAATATTTAGAAGCATTAATTGAAATTGATTCCTGAAAGAAATTTTCCTTGTCATGGTACTGTCAATAAAGTCACTGAAGCCACAGAATACATGACTATCTTAAAATCAAACTCATGTATTTTGAAGAAGGTAAAAAAGATTTTTTAACTGGTAAGAAATGTCAAAATCTAAAATGCCAGTGCCTTTTTGCCTTAAAACATGGCTTTTATGCCATTTGGGGATTCTTCCTTTAGCATCTGGAATCTGAAGTATCTTAAAGCAGAGCAGCAGCAGGGCTGTGGGTACAGCTCAGTGGTAAGTTATCTACTCTTCTCTTTTGGAGCCTGGGGTTGATCTCTCCACCATTGGGGAGAGGATCAAAAATTGGGGTAACAGGATTATTACTGTTCTTGTAGCATTGTGTGTGCACTCTTGTCACAAAATATCTAACC
Source organism: Rhabdomys dilectus (assembly GCA_019844195.1). Taxonomy (NCBI): domain Eukaryota; kingdom Metazoa; phylum Chordata; class Mammalia; order Rodentia; family Muridae; genus Rhabdomys; species Rhabdomys dilectus. Next base: position 323,684 of record JADRCG010008117.1, read on the forward strand.
TTCCTGAAAATACAGCAACCACAGGCAGAAAGGGCCCAAATCTGAAGCTCTGAGTGAAGTGAACCTCTATGAATTCCAGGCCAGCCAGACGATATACTAAGACCTGTCTCAAACAATATAAAGAGACTAATCCATATGTATTTTCACTTCTAATTGCTTTTCTGGTTTTTTTGTTTGTTTGTTTTTTATAAAACCTTTTTACATGTTACAATAACTGTTTCTCTTTATCACCATCAGGCATAGCTTTGTAAATATTAATCAGTATACCTCAATCCTGGATGAGCTCTAGCAATGGCTAGAAAGTCTATCAAAACAGAAGCCTATGTATATTTTTCTGACTCAGGACTATCTGTAACTTTTTAGCTGTAATTTAAGAAGAGTATTCTTTTACTTATTAAACTGGGAAGAACCACTATCAACTTTCTTATTACAGAAGCCAAAAAAACTGC